>JAVTVY010023939.1:0-89047 GCA_036873755.1 Hanleya hanleyi | reverse complement strand
TTGTCATAAAGTCGACGAGAGAGAATGCCCGCTTCATTTTTATAGAGATAGAGATCTAAATAAGATGTGCCTGTAGGGCTATCTGTAGTTTCCTTCAAAGCACTTCATTCTCCACCATATTTATCAGTCACAAAACAACAATCACAATGGTGTGAACAAAATGCAAACCTTCTGGTCAAATTGCAGCACATAGATAGATAGATTTTATTCAATGAGGCCACTGCACAGGGCATATGATGAACAGATTTGTTAATTAAGAAATCATGGTGGTGAATAAGAAGATTTAGATCAGGTGGAATAACAATAAGAACTATACTGGTACAAGTTGATATACTCGGGTGATGTAATTTACTTTTAACTACTTAAACTACCAATGAACTTACTTAAACGTCTTAGTACCGTTAGTTTATGTGACTGAAATAAAAGTACCATCTTATATACACTTGGTCTTATACAATAATAAGATTGTAATAATTCTTTACGTTTATCCAGAAGATATATTATGGATTAAGAATACTGATCAGCGATACGGATTTGATATTTTGGAACATCATGATGTCTTGCCGGCATCATTGAAAACTGTTGACCGCTTCTCTCTTGCAGGAAACAAGCCTATGTTTATGTATACTTTTATCTTTTTGAATTTGGTGCTAATACTGTTATATGGAAATGGAATAGGTCTTTGGATTATGGACGCGGATATTCTCTAATGGACGACGGCTGGATTATGAATGACGGACTAGACGCTTGTAATTGCATTTGATAATCATGTGATATTCATCCCCGACTTCCGCCTTGCATAAAGTACATAACCTTTGTTCCTTGGGGATATTCTTCCACCGGCCGGTTTCAATAGGTAAATGGTGATTACTGGTTCTAAATTTCAGCATAACTTTAGCTTGTTTAAAGGATAAAATATTCAGATAATGTTCATATCCAAATTCACTTTTAATTACCGAGTAAAAAATTCCTTTGGAAGAGCTGTTTATTAGATCTTGCCAGGTTTGGTAATATACATCTTTTAATTTCTGTTTAATTGCAGCCTTTAACCACCGTAAACTTGAAACCGACTGGTTTAGCCATATATAAGAAAATCCGAAATTGTCAAACAAAGATTTGATAAACTCAAGCCATTTACTCGATACAGTACCAAATTGTCCAAAAATAAGTTTATACATGAGAACACTAGTAGCATTGCAATTCCCACTTATTAATTTACTCCCGTAATTAATCATTCTGGAATAGATCGATATTGTAATTGGACGTTGCCCTATTTCTCCATATACCATATACGTCCGCAAGCCTAATATTTGTTTTAAAAATTTGATCTCTGTTTGTTCAATAAGCGAAAGGGTTTCATATCCCCAGATTTCACAGCCATATATAAGTATCGGTTTTACAATTACGTCATATAATTTCAAAATGCAATCTAGTGACAAATTTAAACTTTTTGATCTCCGAAGTACACTATAAAAGCCTTAGAAGCCTGCTGAACATTGTTTTTTATCGACTGTATAAAACGTCCTGTGTTTGTGAAATGAACACCCAGATAATTAAAACACCTAACCACTTCAACTAAGCTACCTTGACAATAAAATATGTCATTTTTATATTTTCTTCCAAAAATGATTACCTTGGTTTTCCTAGCATTAATTTTCAACTTCCATTTTTCACAATACTCATCATAAACGTCTATTGATTTCTGCAATCCCTTTTTAGTATCTGCGAACAGAACCGTGTCATCTGCATACAATAGTACAAAGATCTTCACATATGTAACAATATCACTATCGCTAAAGAGAATTTCTAAATCTAAGCCAGCACAATTGTTCTTTATAAAAAACTCATCTAAATCATTCACAAATATAGCAAAAAGCAAGGGAGATAAATTTTCCCCTTGACGTACGCCGACATTACAGGGGAAAGTTTCGGACAGACTACCATTACTTTTGACACATGATTTAATGTTTTGATACATACTAAATATTACGTTAAACACTTTTCCATTAATGCCGAAAGACAAAACTTTTTTCCAAAGCCCACTCCTACAAACTGTATCAAAAGCTTTTTCTAAATCCATAAAAGCACAGAAAAGTCGTTTTCGTTTAAGTTTCATAATTTGCACCAGACAATTTAGGCTAAACATGTGGTCTATTGTTGAGCAGCCTTTTCTGAATCCTGCCAGTGAATCGGATAGTAAATTATTTTGTTCCACGAAGTCTGTAAGGCGTTTATTTATAACGGCTGTAAATAATTTTCCTACACAACTCAACAAAGTTATAGGTCGGTAATTTTCAGGTTCGAGGCGGTTTCTCTTTTTTTTATACATAGGTTTAATTATTCCAACTGACCAACTTTCTGGACACTAAATTGAAAAGTCTGAGATATATGGGTTTCATAATGTCAAATGATTTTTTAATATATTCATTGACAACATTATCGTTGCCCGGTGCCTTTCCGTTTTTAAGTTGCTTTACAGCTTCGAATATTTCTTTCTCTGTTATGGGGTTATTTATTGAGTCATTATTAATATCTCGAGGAATACTACTTTCATCCTGGTTATCAGAGGTATCTTCACTATTATCCCCCATATTTATTTTACTGAAATGTTCAAATAGAGAATCTAAAGACAAATTATTGTCAATGGAATTTACATTATCCCCCTTTATTATTTTCCAAAATTCTTTTGAATTCGAGGATTTCATCTCCTGCAACTGTTTACGAATTAAGACTATTTCGATAAGTTCTGTATTTCTTTCTGAGAATACTTCGGTAATTGTTACTTGACTCGTTCAAATATTTTCTATTATCGTCTGACCGATTCAGATGATAATTCTTCTTTTTAGAATTATACAATTTTCTGCTATATCTAATATGAGATATTACGAGCGATCATGCCCGTAAACATCCATATCACACATGTAAGCGACAGATTATTAATGAAGAGATATTCTCCCGGAAGGCAGAATGTCATAAAAACTATCATTATATTCCAATTCAACATAGTTCCCAGTGTAGGAAGCAATTATGGTAACTTAGCTCGCTGAAGAAACGCGGATAGATGTATTAATAGTGAGAATAATTGATTCATGCACCGCTACAACGTAACACCTTCGGAAGTTTTCCGGGGCTGTACTGGCTGGGCTGATCAGTGTTCAGAATATTATGAACTGTGGACTCTCTCGTGTTCTGGCACGTGTAGGCGCCGTCATGGTATGAATGAAAAAATGTTGAAAACGACGTTAAATCCTATTCACTCACTCACTATATTTGCTTTATCGTATTATCTTTGAGTCTCCAACGGAATTCCCACGAAGAGCACTGATATAAATGGAGAATAAAAGCCTACAGACGGTGGCTACTCTCGAGGTAGTCTTGAGGAGTGTTGTTCCCACAAATCGAACAAAAGGGTCACCAAATGAAAACTCAATCCGAATTCGAGGAAACTACAGATAAAATCAGTTGATAGCGAAACTTGAGTTATTAAAATAGTTTGCATGAATATTCAGCCCACAGGATAGACATTGGAAGACGAACTAATCCAATTAGCCGTATAACTTATGACGATCCCAACGGGGCATATGAAACTATCCCGTGTGCCTGTTATACATCATTGATGGAATCATGCATTTGTCTTGATTGACCCACAGCCGTAATCTTATTTTGGTGCACACATAAATGGGAAGACCCCGTGTAATGAAGGGCCAAGGACATATACAGGCGGGTTATTTGACACCTTTAGTTGATATACCCGGTAGCTAGATGATCAAAGCAGTCTGTTAGTATATAAGGAACACAACAGATTAACTTTAGTGTCTTGGAAACTGCTTAATGTATCCGACCAAGATACAGTTTACTATAGTGGTATCGTGAACACCAATCGATCTCTCAATACTATTCATTGGAGATCCGCTTTATCGAAGACAATCAATTATTCATTTCCATCTCACTTAGCTGATGCCTTATCAGACAAAAATTAATGGGACGTTGTCGAAGAGAGGCATACAAGTTCACCATTGAATATGAGATCTGGTGCTAATATGAATCTTTTCACGGAATATCCCTAATATTAGAGTCACTGAGATACAGATTTTACTTATACTGCTCGTATGAATGCAAATAATCCCTTGCATTTAAATTTCGTTCCAGGAAGGAATCCTTGTCTGAATGGTTATTGGATATCACTAAGAAAGGGTATGTTCTGTTTACAGAAAAAAAAATCCACTTTGTGTAACGATAATAAAAGCTGGGTGGTTTTTCAATCCAAGACCGGCTGAATCAGATTTTTCATGGAGTTGACACCCTGACCTGTCAGCCTCGCATAATATCAGCATATGCATAAAAATGGACTTATGGTTTACAAAAATGTAATCCTGGGCTATTGTGGTATTTTGAGGCATTAATCAAGAGGATATTCTCTTGACAAAAATGACACCAACTTTAAACCAAAATTCTATTTTCACGCTAGTATCACACCTAGTATCACACTATATATATTGAAATTAAAAGATTCGAAGAAGCAATTATTAGTTATTATTTAAGATGTTACAAGGAAAAATCCTCCCGATAAATGACTCGAAATGCCGAAAATAGGTCGGGGAGCTCAATATTTACAACTATAAATCCATTTTTATTCAACTAGCATTTTTTTCGAAGATGGTATGTAATCTTCAAGGGAAAGTCAGATTTATTGCCGTCATATAGCAAGTATAATTTCCAATGTAAACGTCACATATCCCTTATTCTGGTGCTGAAATGTTATAATTATTGACACCGAATTTTGGAACGATGACTGCCTTTATTCAACCAGCCATTTCTCTACCACCAAACCAGTCTTTATCGCCAAACTATTCACATTTTTGGAAGATATTATTTCCAATATCAGAGCCTTCAAGTGGAGCGAAGAAGCTGGTGAACGTGTATCTCACATCTGAACTGCTCACACCATTCATTCATTCCTCAGAGGGACACATGTCACCAAAACTGACATCGACTTCCAACCGGACAAAATTCCTGACTGACAGAGCAATTTTGGTCACACAGCTGGGAGACAAAATGCCGACGAACCTGAAAAAGTGATGCTATTGATGGATCTGTTCCTTAACCACACAGCCTCTGGGAGATTTCTATATTTAATTCGACTTTCTGTCGTTGTGTTTTCAGTGAATGTTCTGAGAACACGAACTGCAAAGACGAAGTTCGAGCATTTGTGTCTATTGACCTACTATACAGTCATCATAACATACGACGCACATACAGGAGGCAGTGTTGTAATAGTAGGCTACGGGTAATGAGGTTTCGTCGAAGGTTCGGGGTCACGTACGCTCGGGTTATTGCACAGGCCCGCAAAACAAGAGTTTTGAGGGTTGTGGGCCGTGGTATTAGGATGAAGTGTCGAAATATGGAGTCTCTATATATAACCCCATGCTTTATATGAATCCACAACAAGGTGTGAAACGCACTTTGGGTGAATCGAGAAATAAACGGTTTACCGCCAAACAAAATACATCATCATGTTCTACAAGTATCACTTTATATATTCCCGTCGTCAAATTAGTAAATTTGTGCAATTTTTTTACCTTTGCCGGCGATTCAAAATCCAACGTAACTGTCCGTCTATCCAGGAACAGTGAGATTATGGCGGGCTTCGTTCTCAATTCTGATTGGCCAATCGCGACACGCCTCCGGTAAGAGAGGTCAAACACTGATCAGCTGTCACGACTGACCAATCAGAATTGAGAACGAAGCCCGCCATAATCTCACTGTTCCTGGATGGACGGACAGTTACGTTGGATTTTGAATCGCCCGGCAAAGGTAAAAAATTGCCCAAATTTACAAATTTGACGACGGGAATATAAAAAGAAATACTTGTAGAATATGCTGATGTATTTTGTTTGGCGGTAAACCGTTTATTTCTCGATTCACCCAAAGTACGTTTCACACCTTGTTGTGGATTTATATAAAGCATGGGGTTATATATAGAAACCCCATATTTCGACACTTCACCCTAATACCATCGCCCACACTCCCCAAAACTCTTGTTTTGCCGGCCTGTGGGTTATTGGTATCTTTAAGCTGTTATACCCAGGAGCTAGGGGATCAGATTAATCTTCTAATCAATATGTAAGAATCTAACAGTTGTTAGGCTATCATCTATGTCTTCCAAACAACTCAATTAATCTTACCCACAGACACTATATCCTGGTAGTATTGTGGAAACGAATCAATCTCTCGATATTCCTCAAAGGGACAAGATGTATTGGCGGCTATCGCATATTCCTAATTATTTCATTCAGTTGCCGACGGTCCATTTATGAGAATTATTTACTGGAAGGTTAAGAAAATGTCGAGGGAAGCCATGAGACAATATATGTGATTGGGAATACTGGATCTGACGGGTATACATGTATGAACCGTGTATCATGGAAACTGACAACCGTTTCTCTCTTGCAATAAAATATGTTGTTTTTTATAATCTGTCCTGTAAATGAAGCCTATTTTCGGTTGTAGACGCAGAAACTCAATGTTAGATCTGACATTTGTATATTACTGCACGTGTGTGTAGAATTACTCTTGATATAATAGCATTGCTGATGTTTTATCATTAAAATATGCATAATTTTTGGAACGACAAAGCACATGTCAGGTATAATTCATCCCTTTGCTCATTACTGTGGTGTCTGTGAATGTATACTGAGCCCTACGTTGGTATCTTAGACATCCCTCGCAGGTGAGTGACTTGTCCCGTAGACGCACACGTCAGATTGGTACGACAAGCATCATTTGCAGCTGATTACGAGATTGAACTGATTCGTTGTCACTCACGGTGGTAAAACTTCCATGGATAAGGAATTCGGACCTTGATTTGATCCTTAACCTTAGGTATATTTCAAACATTTAGAAAGCATTGCAGTCAGTATGATTATAATTGTTGGGATTACACTACACACACATGTCTTCATTGTCGCCCGAACGTCTTTGTTGAGACATAAACAATGCATATCGATCCATACGAAGAACAGAAATGCCTCTCCAATTACCCACAATCCTTTTTAGCGATTCCATCAGTGTACGATATCCATGTCGTATGTCTGTTGTTCATCCACATCGTTTAGACATAACTGTCGCCAATAACTGGATTATTCCGGAATCTCATATTCAGAACGTCAAGCTAAATACTTCGTTCGCTCATCTGTTTTCCTCGACCCACATTGATGTATTATTTTATTTGATACACAACATGGACTCTCTGAATAATGGTACTGAGGGTTCGACAAAGGGCCATTGTCGACTCAATCGCGTTCGGGTAATTGACAGTGACACAGGGATTACTTTTTAGAAATCTGCAGTCAGTTTATTCGTCTGTAGCGTAATATGACTTGTTGTCAGTACGTCGGCATCATTTTCCACCACCATTTTAATGTTTCATTAGCAGTTTGTTTGTGTGGAATGTCATCTTTCTTGGATCCGCATAGATATATGTCTTTCAAGCAATAAATTAATCATTGAATACCCCCTAAATGATGTCAATATCTATTTGAGGCAATCTATTATTTAGAACAATGTCGTTTGGTTGTCGATTGACTTATAATATATCCGTTTAACGAATTTGCAGTTCTTTTCAGAAATCTAAAGTATGCGAAGAAGCTACATGTGACCTTCATAGTCATAGCCATATAGTCATAGTAAATTTTATTTAGAGTCGGTGTACATTAGTACAAGGAACATAGCAAACACAAGCTCCGTGGAACTTTTACGACCGACTTTTAAAATCAATAATATCATAAAAATATACATATATACAAACATAATAAAGATATTTTTATCACAGTTCGATATCACAAATACTTTTTCACTGCTATTCGGAGAAATGGAATAACTCTAATTTTTTGTATCTATTAAATATATAGCTGCATAAAACACACATTACTGGCGACATTTGGAGCAGTTACATTCCTTCCCATTCCATATCTTGATTATTTTCTTAAAATCGTTAAAATTTGAAGTCGCTCGTATATGTTCGGGGAGATCATTCCATAATTTGGCATTCTTGTATCTAAAACTATTTATACCATGCCGCTCTGTTCGGACTTTAGGAAGATCGAGTAAATTAGAGTACCTGAAATTATCAAATCTTTCCTTCTTGTTAACAAGTTGCGATAAATATTCAGGACTATTACCATTTAAAATTTTAAAAGTCTCGATGGCCATCAATCTCAGACGTTTGAGATGCAAAGAGGTAGTTTTATATTTCTGTAATAGACCTTCGTAAGAACTCGTGTAATCATGATAGACAAATTTGAGTGCTCTATGATGAATTTTTTCTATCTTCCTCGTGTTTCCGACATTACAAAAATGCCATACTAAGGGACAAAAATTGAAGTGAGACATAATAAACGCGTGATAAACTAATTTCCTACATTCGGATAGATGTTGACCTATACGTTTCAGTACATTGATTTGCTTGGAAGCTTTCTGACAGACATTAGAAACCTTGTCAGTTAGAGCGAGCGTCTTGTTGGCCAGGCGGTTGATTTCAAAGACAACGTGGGTCACCTTATAATAGTACGTGATTTCCAACATGAGGACAATATATGATTTTGGGTCGTCCAATTAGGTGAGATACACAAGGAAAGTGGGGGGAGGGGCCGGAACAGCATTTAAACCCGTTGACCTAGGTTATCTAGAGAGACATTAGCTTGTGTTCATATATTTATTCTCATTTCACGACCGATTTAATGTGTTACTGGGTTAGAGTGCCCGGTTACATGGGGTAACATTCCTTTACGTATGAAGAAGACTTTCGATTGTAGACGCGGAAATACTTCACAGACGACGGCAGACTATTGAATGTCGAAATTATTCTAAGGCTTGTACCACGCACGCAACTGACAGATCTGGATGATGTGGCAAAACCCGGAGAAACAATTTATCTGGAATGTCTTTGAGAGAAAACGACGATGTAGGTAATAAAAGTCGAAATAACCTATTCTTCTGCTGTTAACGTTAAAACCCTGTTAACGTTAAAACCTCCAGGGCATTTATGTGTTTGTTTCACTTTAAACTCTAATAAGTCCTTTGATTCTAAATGTTCGTTCTATACGGTGACATCATGGCACAAGATCTTCGCTATCAGAATATGCGTAATGTGCGTAATTCCAAGCTGTCCATTGGCATTGTTGATTACTATAATGAAACTTCTAGTACAGATCACAATCGAAGTCCATGGAAGGCCTTCGAGGTCAACATAATACTCAAAACCAAAGAAGTTTCATAATTGTAACCAACGAATTATTTCTATTCCACAAAACTGCATAAATCATAGAGATATTCATGAAAACCCGCAGATAATAGACAGGCGTTGGATCAGCCCGAAGTTTCACAGCTAGTAATATGAAAAAATTGAAGGAGTCGAGTGAACGTATCATATATATCCATAAAAGATCAGTGAAGTTAACAATTGTCCGGTAACTTGGCACAAAAGAGAATCTGTTTCGCCTAATTTGATTGGGTGCATAGTATTTCAAACTAGAAAGAGCAAACGATAATATGGAATTTCAATCCTGCATGTCCCTTTCTCGAAGAGTGAACCCTAGCGAATGATCAATAGTGTCACTCGGTCCAATCTGAACTGGATTTCAGGCATGATTTATTGGACTTAGATCATAGACAAGCTTGTTCTTGGTGTACTGATCATGATTGATATAACACCGAAGTATAGTAGAATTCATCTTCACCAGCCAAGTCAACTACATCGCGAAGCTCTCTACGCTGCCTTGACATTCTTAGCTGGTGGCAGAGGAATACTGCTCTGCGCCACCTAGTGGAAGTTTTAACGGCGAGAGACTTTTGCCACCAGGAGTTGTTCCCCTTCAATCTCAAGTCTGCACACACGCGCGTGAGGCGATTCGTTATCGTTCGACCTTGCAGCGTGTCCCAAAATCTGATTCAATTGATCAGAAACACCGAAAGTGGCCGTGAGAGTGCCGTTCCTGTATCTTTTCGGTAGAATTTCCCCGCACATTCGACACAACTCATTCTTAGTGGGAGCCGCCATCTTGAGAAACCAACTACGTAACGCGCATTCTGATTGGATGCAGCACGCCGTCTCTGCATCCAATCATCAATGAGGATTAACGTTCCAACTTTACTAGAGAAGTATGCCAAGGCAATGTACAGAGAAACGTGATGTACGTCGACTTGGCTAGAGAAGATGAGTAGAATTAACAATGGACAGTAATTAACTCGAATGTTCATCGGAAGTCGGTGGCTGGTCCAGTATTACTGAATTTGAAAACACCATATGAAAATTGATATCGATCAAGATTTCTATTTCAAAGAAGACAACATGAACCTGTCATGAAAGTGGTAACCGGTGTGGATTAATATATGTTTCATATATTTACAAAAATTAACTTTATCACAAAATCTAATAGTAATTCAGCAGATCATTGAGATTATTCAGTCTCCATGAATTGTACCAGTCATGTACAAACGAATACTTTGAAGCACAATGATATAGCGAAACACAACATATGTACGGCTGTAATCACGCCGATTGCATAACAAATGACATGTGGCTTAACAATAACCTTGTATTCATGTCAATACAGCTCCGAGATTATGTCTTCAATGTAATACAATACAATTATTTCCCAGCTGAAAAGAAAAGAGGGTGAAACATTCAACAATACTGTCAGGTAGACATTTAAACTCAAGGTTCTTGACCACAAAAGTTTGTGATTCCTCCATAATTATATTTTCTTTCTGAAACAAACGGAACCAATTGGTATCAACCTTGTTTGACGCAATGTATAGGACTGAATTTCATTATCATTTATGAATGTACTAATTGATATCTAGGCTGCAAATAGTCATGATCAAAAATCTCCTGGCATCCTAGATATTCTGTAAAAGACTCAGTGTTCCCAAGCTCAAATATCCAGTATATTATATAAGAGGAGCAATAACCTGCCTATTTAGCAAGTCCAGCTGTCCCAAAGTTTCAAAGCCTCACCACAAAAGAGCGCATAGAGGGGGGACAATTCATCATATCGCTCCTCGAATTTATCTGCCAAAATCAACAGTTCACTCTCTGAGAGTTGCCTCGGGGTCCGAAGGATTTTGTAGGCGGAAAAGATCGTTGAGCATCGTCTTGACAACTGATTCATATATCATTGCATCTATGAGATACCTTTGAAGGTATATTTGTTCGAAAAATATTTTTTTAGTATTGACGAGAAAATTCGTTTGCGGATGATGACTGAATACTGAATGTGGGTTCTGACGCTTATACTGCATTCGACCCATGGAAGCTGGACAATATTCAGTTAAAACTTGAACAAGACTGGTCACCCACAGAAAACACTAATCGCTAAATAAATACTGGGTAAGGTAGGTATATATGCGCATTAACTGTGCAAACATTTGCATACATTTCTATATATATCACTATGCGTAGAAGGAAGCCTGCCAAATTCAATTCAATTTATCAAAAGATACATTGGTTCGTCTCCAATAACGGATTCTAGTTACAGGGGGCTATATGATGAAATAATAAAATAAATCAAGCACTTCGGAATGTACAGCAGTTTCCAGGTTCGTCCTCAGGCACATTAGCTCCGCTGATGAAGTTGGTGGATTCGGTCACTTTTTAAACTAAGTTTTTTAAATTTGACATTCATCTCTTTTTCCTAAACCGAACAATTTTAGCTACTTTAGTCCTTCACATATTATTGATGAGTCAAGAATCACAGTTGGCGTTGGTTGGCACTATGTCGACGCTGGATAAACACATCTTCGTAAAAGTTGGGTCGGCTGTAACCTTTTCATTTCCTCCCTTATAAACTCCCTTTAAAGGCGGGGGTCGCTTTCGTCGCCTGGTTGACCCCCCGTAGGGACATGCCCGTTCATATGAGTCCTGTGACCGGGAGATATTGCTAAGCTTCGGTCCGATACATGGACATGAGGGTGCCCGGAGGAAATAGACCCGCCGGAAACATGGTTTGGTGAGTCTCGTGAATGAAGCCTCTCCAACGCTGGATTTTCTCCAGCAGTTGTGTTCTCTAAGCCGCCATTTGATATAGCACCATTGGGACCGGTTAGCGGAAATGCGTCACTCATGTTGTTGCATCTGTTCTGACCGTTCCTGTTTGCGTCTATGCTCTTGTAGCTGGTCCATTAGGAACGTGTCATTGATGAGTTGCTGAGCCTGAGATTTAAGCCGATCTTCCTCCTGTGCTCGCCGTTGTTCTTGTTCCAGGCGCTGAATTAAATGCTGTTGACGGTTGAGTGTTTCTAGCAGATCCTGTTAAAAGCAAGAGGAAAATAGTAAGCTCTCTTACAGCTAAAATTGCAACAAACTAACTTGGATTTTCGATAAACAGCATACAACCATATATATAAATATATAAGCATCAGATCTGACATTCAATTTTTACGACACTGTTGATTACACCCCAGTCCCAAGAGGGCTTAACTAGATAAATTAATGATGTGCTTTAAATCAGCTGGTTTCTTGCTAGAAAAATCTTTAGATTATTGATTTGGTAGATTTATAATCGAGACAGCCGATTTATTCAGGAAATTGTTCTCTACATTTCGATGCAATATTAAATAGATATTCAAAATATTCCAATATTGATGAGTGATAAATCAGGATAACAGTGCATGAAAAGGCCAACCCGTATAACATTAAGTATATCATGTAATTTTATGTTTACTCTCTGTGAAATGTGGCAAAATTATGCAATAAATTGAACCGGATTGGTACATGTGTAGAAATTAAATTCTGAAGACCCCAGTTTTATCATTTTTCAACCCTCGTATGAGCAACAAAGTGGTGATTTAACATAGATGAAGATCATTTCTGACGTTTGCCCTAGTACACAGTAGGGTGGTGCAAGACGAAGTTGCCTGCTAACGGCAGCATCGACTCACAGAGAATGGTTGTTCAGCGTCTGTGAGATTCTGTGGATCATTCATCCCATCAAAATTAGTTGGTATGTGAGTGAGAAAGATCCACAATGACAAAGAAGAAACAAATTAGTAAGGGAAAAATGATGCTGCACCGCAATCGGACATAATAGATCACACAGACGACATATAAAACACGTCATACCCGCGAGACATAATACTGTGGAACACTCATTCTATCAATAATGTTGTTTGTGAATATCAAACATTTTACGTAGATTCCACGTGATGCAGCTAAACAGATTAGTTGAGATGTCTCAAGGAATACTCAGCTAACAGACCCCGCGGGTGGCTGCCAATGTCTCTCATAACACTACGAGCTTTTCTGTAAAGCTGTGTGATCTTCACTGCAAAATCATGATAATTTAATTCTGCATGTAGAAAAGATAATCAACGATTAGCTCTGATAGACCAGACGAGCGCGGTATCCGCGCTGCTCGATGTCCAATTTAATATTTCTCCGGTAGTACATGTTATAAAATGCGTGGAGCTCATCAGCCGTGTACTAATGCTTTGTGTTTGAGCATGGTCAAACAGAAAAACAGAATACAACGACACTACAGAACGCTCGTGTGTGAAGAATATTTTAGTACATGTGCACAACTTTTAGACGCAAATTTTGAAGCCTGTCCTTCGTTCCAAACCATTACGCGATTTCAAAATGAAGCGTTTTCCCAGAGGTCGATGGTAAGATTTATCCGCATTGCAAATACCCTCAATGGAGGCTATTCTGTGTGTCCTTAACAAATTGTGTATAGGATTCTTGAGAAATAGTGTTCAGTGTCCTCTAAGAATTCTATGCAAATCAGGCGGAAGAATGCCGTAGTTCGAATGGACAAAAAATGATAAAATTGTTCATTAACTTTAGAATAAGATTAATCTAAGACAAGACTTTCTGGATTTCTTTTCCTTCTTTATTTCATACAACTTTTCGTTGCTTCACCAGGAAATAATGAACTGATTCGAGCGACATATAAGACATATAATATTGTGCGAAAGGCAGTATCACGCAGGTACTTTAGGTGCCTTATTATTCACGGGAATTATCTTTCGCGGTTTCGCTCTCAATCCTTCTTCGCCGGATCTAACATTCGTGGTGCAGCAGTGCAGATGGACCAGAAAATCGGTGGTTTACTTAGTCAACGGTTTTCTGTAGTTAACTTTTCATAAAACCAGTTGGTGTTGAGTATCTAGCCAACTGTCACGGAAATGTGCCATAGGAAATGCGTGGCAGTCGGGGATGAAACCCCTATCCAAACTAATAACAAACGACCAAGGCGTGAGAAATCTTCTCTGTACCGGCATTGGAGTAATAATTATTAATTACAAAGTTTGGTCTAGTTGAAGAAACCCATAATAACCGTATTAATAAACAAATAAAACTATGTGCTCCTCATTCCGAAGTCTCGAATATCTTGCAAAAGTGTTTCATAAAACAGTTACTAACTATTTGAATAAGAAAATAGTCATCGACGTACGCACGCAATCTGATCTAATTGTGATGTCCAGAAAACATGTATAGCCCCAATTCAATCCCTTCCGGACCTCGGGGAACTAGTAAGATAATCGAATTGTATTTGGCAAGATATAAAAGCGACAAAGATAACAGTGAGCTATTTCTGCAAGGATGAGTTGTTAGTATTCAGAAAGCTACCTGAGTTGGATGTTGAGGTGATTCTATTAAAGGGTTAGTTTGAGGTGAGACAACTTGTCCAGTGGGGGTGCTGTACGCTGTCGGCACAGCCGAAGAAAAGTAGAGAGCTTCCAACGGATTGACTGATTCTGCTTCTGGATTCAGTAATGGCTGTTGAACTTGTTCATTCTGGTGCGATAGAGAATGATAGGTCACACAGTGAAACGGCAAATGAAAGCGTGGAAATGTCAAACCATGGAACTAGATTTTTAATCTCCGTACAGCTGCATGTCGTGTTTGAATTTAGTAAATGTGGAACGCGATTAACCAATGAATGCCAGATCAGTTATTATAACCATGGATGTATTTGAATTAGAAGGCATAAAACACTCTGCTGGTCGATTGTGGCTCAAGAAATACCAGAAGATTAATGTCGTCAGACAGGTTTGACATTTTAGCATTTACAAGGATAGCTAGAAGGCAAACGGTTATAAGCAAGCTCATTGAAAGTGTCCATAATGTTCTGTCTCCTTCGCTGACAGACGTTCTTCTCAGAAGACAACAGGTTCGAATCAGTTTCAAAAAGGAAACGCTTGAGAGAAACTATTTGCATTTCAAATGTCAGACAGTAAACAGGTTTTTTTATTATCAGTAATTATTTAAAGACAACCGACACGTAACTGCAATTTGTTGGTGTATATGACACACAAATAAATGCTATTATATATAATATATTCAGCAGTATAAGCAGTAAAATAAAATTATATCGAATGGTATAGTAAATGAAAGATTCTATCTGAGCGGATAGTTAGTACAAGCAAACAGAGTAAAGGGGATTAGCTCAAAACACTGTTAAACAACATATAGCATGAAACAATATTCTAGTTATTCACCTGAGAACACGAGACATGTTCGGCATTTGCCGCAATTGACAAATATTAACTTACTTGATCTGTCTTTCCTCGGTCTGCACGATGTGGACGAGCTCGCATATTCCTGCCAAGTTTTATCTTATCCTGTAATGATAAGATGTAATGATAGGTCTTTCAATAAAAAGGGTCAATAAAACTGCCATCACTCTTGATGACAATGCGGTGGAAATTGTGAACAGATAGAAGCAATAACATACAATGTGATGGGAACTGGCATTAGATAAGACTGACATCAGATCTGACAGAAAGTCCTGATAGTCTGAAGCCATGGTACACATAGAAATTGGCCGAGGGGAAACAAGAGAGTCTGGCCGTCCTTATTTTCTTTACCAAACCTGCAAGCTGCTTCGAATTCACACAGAATGATCTGCCGTCATGCTCTTACGTTAGCAAGACAATGAGCCTAGACACAGAATTATATCACTCTTAAATATTCATATCTAAAACTGTTGACGACTTTTACATTGCAAGCGGCGTACATCATGTTCAATTCGCCCAGTGAGCATCACATGGTCAAACATAATTTATTTCTATACTCGCAGGCTATAACGTGGCAATGAAAACTAAACTATGTCAAAAAGAACAGCTACAGATTAGTTAGTCCCGTTCGTCAGTTTCAGATTTTGTTTCTTCCAGTTTGCAACATACCACACCAGATTCCTGTGAGTCCAGCTCATCAAAATTACAAAAATATTGTTTTTGAATGTATGTAAAAGTCACGAAGGACACTGTGGGGAAGATATTTTGGGGGCTTTTGCATAAACATGCCATAAATACTGAA
Source organism: Hanleya hanleyi (assembly GCA_036873755.1). Lineage (NCBI taxonomy): Eukaryota > Metazoa > Mollusca > Polyplacophora > Lepidopleurida > Hanleyidae > Hanleya > Hanleya hanleyi. The sequence continues at coordinate 72,726 of JAVTVY010023939.1, read as the reverse complement.
CGCCGCGTGCATTTATATATATATTAGATGTCGCGTTCATATCGGCTTGGTTTGGGCGACTTTCTCACTCCTGACCAACAGAAGGGTCTGTTGGTGAACGTGGTTCCTCCACATCGCCAGACTAAGGTGTTTCTCGAAATTTTCGTGAGTTAGTGATTGTCACAAGGTGCTCTCAACGCTCGTGTTATGTTATCGTACTCAATTAAAATAGCTCGATTTCTTGGGTACAATATTTCGCATGTGAGCCCATAAATTGAAGCGATATGCAAGAGGTGGGAAAAATTGACGACGTCTGGTGACAAAAAAAGCGACCAAATGTCTCTACAAAAAAAGCATCCCTCGGCATCTCACATTCATGCCAGAGAATACGGTGGATTCTCGGACGTACCCTTAGTATCTCAGCCGCGCTTTTTTTGACGCTGTTCACGTGGAGACTATGAAGTATCCACACCGTCACTTTCTCCGACCACATAGATATCTTGACCAACTTTCAAGATCTTTTCAGCCAAAAACAAGTTCGACTCCCAATTGGCGATAGATGCACTTTTTGTTTCTTTTTTATTCTTATGTTACCAGAAGAGACTGCAATACGGTCCTGACGAAGCTTCACGACCTTTCGGCAAAAATTGTAACCATACGGCTCAAACAAACAAATATATATAATATATACAAAGACGTGCAGACGTACAGATGATACAAACAAGGCATGGATATAAATTTGCCACTTAATGGGCGTTGAGTGTCCTTTTTTCAAAATCGTTTCTTCTTTAGGTACTCCTCCCTGATCGCACCTGTATCTAACGAAATTTCATGATCATATTACTGAAACTGTGACCAGTATTGAAGAAGAAAATTAATCTTTTTATTTAACTGGGCAAATTTCGGTCTGTGCAATTCTTATTTAACTTTAATCCAACAGCACTAGATAAAATGAAAAGGCTGATGCTGCATATACAAGCATCTTATCCGACACTTAATATCCAGCCGTCGTCCATGAACCTGTCCATAAATGAAAACCCGTATTCATTCTTCGCACGAAACAATGCTCATCAGTCGAGCTTCTGGTGTCGCTATTCACATAAACACCATAAAAATTTTGTATGTTCATATGGTCCTAAGAGTCGGGTTAGGCGGAATTAGACAAGTTGTTAAACGTATTGGTAGCGTAAAAGATCTTAGGAAACAGCGGTTGTACTTTGCTATCAGTTTGTGACAGTTAATAGCAGAAGTTAACACGTTTATCTCACTTAACAACAAAGTCTAATACTAAATGATATGAATTGTGTTCGGATAATTTAATGGTTTCTGGTATAATTAAAAAGAATTATACCAGGACGCTCCGACGGACAGACATATGCCCCCCCCCCCCCCCACCCCCCTCCACCTCTATAATGCGAGGGGGGGGCTTAACAATTAAGCGTTTAGTCATTATAGAATGTCAGTGTGCATCATCTGAATACCTAATTCGTATAAAAGCATTAGCATCATATAGAAAAAAAACATTAGGCTAGTTTCCTGCAAGATAGAAGCCATCAACAGTTTATTAAGGATGCCGGGAAGACACCATGATGTTCCTGTCGTCAAGTCTGTATCAATATCTGTATCAAGTCAATATACGAGTTGTTAGAACATTTCCATCATAGCTATCTAGATTTGTATCTAATACCGCTTATGCCGGTGCTGGGAGCCGTGTGGTCGTGTCATCCAAGTTGCCACATAAGCAGGTACAATAAATCACATCGCATAAAAGGGAAGTGGGAAGAGGTGTCGACATTACAAGCGTCTAGTCCGTCATTCATAATCCAGCCGTCGTCCATTAGAGAATATCCGCGTCCATAATCCAAAGACATATTCCATTTTCCACATAACAGTATTAGCACCAAATTCAAAAAGACAATCATAGTATACATAAACATAGGCTTGTTTCCTGCAAGAGAGAAGCGGTCAACAGTTTTCAATGATGCCGGCAAGACATCATGATGTTCCAAAAATATCAAATCCGTATCGCTGATCAGTATTCTTAATCCATAATATTCGTTGTCAAGTCGTCATCTAAAGAATGATGTATCTCAGTCACGCTTTGATTGTGACTGTTCATATGAGTACCGTGAGGATCTTGAAGTACATGGGTTCATACGGCCCCTAGCCCCGGGTTAAGCGGAATTAGACACAAGTTACGAAACGTAGCGCCATAGATCTTGCACGCTACGTTCATATTTTGCTATCAGCATGCGATATGTATCGCCAAATTTGAGAAACTTTGAGTGTAGGCGCTTGGTGGAATAGCCCTGTTTTTTAAGTTTCTGCACCAATGTTTTGTGACAGAGCCACAGGACTTTACAGTATAGTCTTCTGGTGAACCTATTCTAAAGCACATACCAAGAATCTAACGATTCGTGATATGTGTTGTATCTCAGGTACGCTTTTATTGTACCTGTTCATGTGGCAACTTGGATGACATGACCACACGGCCCCAAGCACCGGCATGACCGGTATTAGATACAAATCTAGAGAGCTATGATGGAATGCTCTGACAACTCGAATATTGGTAATTGGTGAGCTGTATCGCTGTGACAACTCGTACACTGGGGATTGGTGAGCTGTATCGTCATCAGATGAAAATGACGCCATTTAACGCAAAAGACTAGTCTGTAAGGCCCGATGTCGACCAAGCATCAACTTCCCACAATGCCAACATATATCAAAGACCAAAAGGTCTGTACAGGGGGCGGGCCTCGGTGACGAAACGTCCACCAGCAGAACCTCGCCATATACAGGTAAAAATTACACCATAGCTCTCTAGATTTGTATCTAATACCGCTTATGCCGGTGCTAGGGGCCGTGTGGTCATGTCATTCAAGTCGCCACATGAGCAGGTACAATAAAAGCGTACCTGAGATACAACCACATATCACGAATCGTTAGATTCTTGGTATGTGCTTTAGAATTGGTTAACCAGAAGACTATACTCCACTACTATTTCCACTTCCCTTATATGCGTTGTAATGTCATTTACCTATATTCTCTAAACCTAATGATTTCCTAGTGGTTTTCCATAGCATAACGCATTTTCGCCTCCCCGGGATTGTGTCTGCTCATGTGAACCCCATGAGTATCTCACACGGTGTTCATACGACTCTAGCCCCAGGTGGAGCATAATTAGAACCGCGAAGCGTAGCGCCATAGATCATGGACGTATGGACGTATTTCGTTACAGTATGAGATATTTGTCACTGTCGAACAAAAAAAAAACGAATTGTATTAATTCATCTTGACAAGTTCCGTAAATCACAATATACTGCACTTGAGGGATTTCACTAATTCGAGGCATACATCGAAAGACGACCTTGGCAATAAACCGCAGGGGCTAGCACATTAACGTGACAGGTCGAATTTACCAAACAGAATTACCTATTCCTTTGTATCGATCTGTAATTGTATTTCTTTATTCAATCAATCTACCACGAGACATTGATTTGTCACAATTGTCTAACAACAGGCGTTCTGAAGAAAGACTGGAACTGAATTACTCCTTCACATGAGAAAAAGCTATTGAATTCACATCTGTCAACCTGGGCATAAGATCCGGTATTCAGGTGTGAAAAACGTCGGGTGTAGAACATAGGTTTTTCTCTGTAGGAAATTGCCGATGTGGGTACTCGATTCAGCTGGCCGAATCCACAAGAATTTAAACGCCTCGTGAGTGCTACGTTTTAGACAAGCAATAGTGTTAGAGTCTTGTCCGAAAACGTGTTTTATGATCAAACTGATGGTCCAAAATTTGACAAAAATGGAATTTGTATTTTCATCGCTTGGCGCTCAGCAGGAAGAGGATAGATCAAGGACTGATTGACCCGGTATCAGGGTAATGTGATCATGTACATGTAATTCGATGTGCCAATATGAAGTATTATCCATGGCATTTATGTTCGTATAAATGCGCACACCCGTGCCTTGGCGTAGACACACATTGCTCCAGGATGGAAACCTCAAGTAGATAAAAAAATACATATCACATGCAACATGTGGGCCACCACTTTTATGTGAAGAGCAACGATGATTTCCAGAAAATTTATGACATGCAAGACATATTTCCTCAAGTGGATTTATGAAATCCGTTGAAACTTTGACGATTTTCGTCGTCACAGTTAAGCGAAATTATAGCAGAGAGAGAAAATGGAAGTTGAACGCAGCGATATAGTATTTTAAATTCATTGAGACTAAAGAATACTTGTCATTGACAAGGATTTTACGGATACATCGTGATGCCTTGCTGTCATCATTATAAATGTTGATCGCCTCTCTCACATCATCCATGAAGATCCACGGCTAGGTATCTCGGGGTTGAAGGATATTTCAGTGACATTAAAACCTTCGGAATACTTTTTGTCTCGTGACTCACCTAATTATATATCATGATCACAATAAAGAAACGATGAACAGATACAATGATAATCGATTGAGTTGAGCACAGAAATTCCCAAATGAATGTACTCGATGCCAGCGTTGTACGAGATGTATAACTCATGCATCATCTGTCTTTCAGATAACTCTTTGTCTCCACAAACTGGATAATGCTAGTAAAATTCTTAGCCAGTACATCAATCTGAATGCGTACGTCACCGACTGGTTTGTACATTTGTGCTTTTATCGACTTGTCACCATAATCTTATTTGTACCACACACTGAAGGCGAGATATCGACCCAGGGCAACTGCAGTGATGACCCGGTATTGTTCCACAGCATCGAGGGCAAACCTGTTCGGAATAGGGACACCTTTACGCTGCTATTCCCAGAAGATAGCGGACACTTGTTAGTATCTAAGAAACGTTATATTTAACAGATCTGTATCGGTGTCTTTCCAACTGCATAAGCAATGCACAGGAACAGTATCCTGGTGGCAATGTGAGCACCAATTAATCTATCAAGACCGCACAGTGGTGTCAAGATTATTGGCCGATCTCTCTCCTTGATTGTATTTAATTATTTGTAGTTGATATTGAGTAGATACAAGGATACTTGTATTCCAGAAAGCTCAGCATTTAGGCGTTGAACGTCTTCACTGAAGCAATTTGCATCAGGATTTATTCAAATTCTCCAATTAGAGATCCCTTATTGGCAATTACATCGGTGTACGGTATCCAAGTCGTGCGTATGTTATCAACATCTTTCAGACCAATCTGTCGCTACAAACTGGATTAGTCCAAAATATCCTAGTCAGTACGTCAAGCTAAATACATTAAAGACAGATTCGCTCATTTGTTTCCAATGACCTACAGTCATAATCCTGCTTGATGCACAAATGGAGGCTCTGTCGGAATACACCACGCATAATGAGAGTTCTGTAGGAGACTGACGCCGCATACGTTCGTCTTATTGGCACTCATATTATCTACTATTATCATATTATGTTACTATATACCTACAAGTGAATAGTACAGTACAAGAGGATAAATATACATTGAAGATACAATACAGATAACTGTTCGTAATATTATCTTTACAGTTATATCATCTTTGGTATTATACACCTCGTTCAAAGCTAACTAGTTAGTCTTTCTTTCTATTGCAGCCATATGTAATTTGCAATAAATGCCTTAAACGGAATTGCCTAATGCCAGGATGTGGCAATTGTGTGTTTATTTATCTATTCATTAAAAACACACACAACACATATTCGCCTATGCCTATCTGTTCAATTAATATCCTGTTTTACTGTACGTTTCACATTTTCCCTGAACATGACAAAATAAACTGTCGAAAATTTGAGACTGTCAACATGCGACTCTTTACGTTACTTAGGGTGAATCTGCGTATGCATTATTCTGAGCTATTCAGTGCTTCTCAGCTGTATTCTGGTCATATCGCACGAAGGAACCCTTCTCGCAATGTCATTCATTTATGACCAGTAGTTTTCATTATTTAATATATCAATGTAAAAATATAGTCCGTACCTTTTTTGGAGAAATCGAATCCAAATAAATGAAGAAAACGATCTCAAACATTAGGTTAGATCGGCCAAGGGGAAACCAACTACACACTAGTTCTCTATTGGCTTAATACCGTGACCAAAAGGGACCAAAATAAAGATACCGAAACGTCTTCTCTTCATGCTAGTTGATAAACGCAACATAAAATGGATGGTGGAAAAAGATGCCGGTGTACTGACAAGAAGCCATTTGACCCAACAGGCAAATATACTGCCTGCATATTTCTAAAAATATTTCTTCAATGGCATGACCAGCCGGTCCCTAGCACCGACTTAGGCGGTACCAGACACACCTATTTAAGAGCGACGATATAATGATGAAATCAAGTCATCTGATGGAGAGTGAGGAACTATGTAACCGTTATAAAGAAGAAACGGTCCAAAAGAGAGACAGTATCAATAGAATGCAAGTCATTATTGAGAACACAAACCTGTGAGGCTCGCCTCCGATCAAGCGCTTCATTCTCCACCATATTTACCAGTCACAAAACAACAATCACAATGGCTTGAACAGAATGCAAACCTCGGGGACGAAACGTATCACTTCTGGTCAAATTGCAGCACATGCTTTCTAATATGAGATATTACGAGCCATCATGCCCGTAAACACCCACAGCACACGCGTAACCGACAGATATTAAATGAAGCGACATTCCCCAGAAAGCAGAATGTCATAAAAACTATCATTATGTTCCAATTCAACACAATTCCCAGTGTACAGAGCAATTATGGTAACTTAGCTCGCAGAAGAAACGCGGATAGATGTAGTAATAGTGAGAATAATTGATTCATACACCGCTACAACGTAAAACCTTCGAGAGTTTGCCGGTGCTGTACTGGCTGAGCTGATCAGTGTTCAGGATAATAGGAACTGTGGAAACTCTCGTGTTCTGGCACATGTAGGCACCGTCGTTATATGAATGAACAAATGTTAAAAACTACGTTAAATCTTACTCACTCACTCACTATATTTGCTTCATCGTATTATCTTAGAGGTTCCAACGGAATTCCCACGAAGAACAGTGATAAAAATGGAGAATAAAAGCCTACAGACGGTGGTTACTCTCGAGGTAGTCTTGAGGAATGTTTTTCTCACAAACCGAACAAAGGGTCAACAAATGAGAACTCAATCCGAATTCGAGGAACTACAGGTATAATCAGTTGATTGCCATACTTGAGTTATTGAAGTAGTTTGCATGAATATTCAGCCCACAGGGTAGACATACCTATTAATATGGGAAGACGAGCTTATCCAATTAACCGTATAACTTATGGCGATCCCAACGGTATATATCAAAACTAACCCGTGTCTGTTATTCATCAGTGCTGCTCGGATAACCCTGACGCCACAAACCGGGTTATTCTGGTCAGAACGTCCGTCTAAATACGTTAACGATGGGATCTGTCTTAATTGACCCACAGCCATAATCTTATTTTGGTGCACACATAAATGGGACGACCCCGTGTAATGAAGGGCCAAGGACATATACAGGCGGGTTTAAATATTGACACCTTCAGTTGATTTACCCGGTAGCTAGATGATCAAAGCACTCTGTTAGTATATATGGAACACAGCATTCAACATTTCAACATTTATCCGACCAAGATACAGTTTACTATAGTGGTATCGTAAACACCAATCGATCTCTCAATAAGATTCATTTGAGATTCGCTTTATCGAAGACAATCAATTATTCATTTCAATCTCACTTAGCTGTTGCCTTATCAGAAAAAAATTAATGGGACGTTGTCGAAGAGAGGCATACAAGGTCACCGTTGAATACGAGATCTGGTGCTAATATGAATATTTTCACGGAATATCCTTAATACGTCACTGGGATACAGATTTTATTGATACTACGCGTACGAATGCAAAGAATCTTTTGCATTTAAATTTCGTCCAATGAAGGAATCCCTGTCCGAATGGTTACTGGATATCACTAAGAAAGTGTATGTTCTGTTCACAGGAAAAAAACTTGTGTAACGATAATGAAGCTGGGTGTTTTCCCCTTTCCAATCCAAGACCGGCGGAATCAGATTTTTCATTGAGTTGACATCCTGAGATATCAACCTCGCATAATATTAGCAATATGCATAGAAATAGATTTATTGTTGATCAAAATGTGCTCCTGGGCCATTTTGTTTTTTTTGAGGCATTAATCAAGACGAAAATGACTCCAAAATTAAACCAAAATTCTATTTTCACGCTAGTATCACACTGTATATATCGGAATTAAAAGATTCGAAGAAGCAAGTATTAGTTATTATTTAAGATGTTACAAGGAAACATCATCCCGTTAAATGCCTCGAAATGCCGAAAATAGGCCAGGGAGCACAATATTTCCAAATATAAATTCATTTTTATTCAACTAGCAATTTTTTTGAAGATGGTATATAATCTTCAAGGGAAAGTCAACTTTATTGCCGTCATATAGCAATAGTCAGGGCTGTTAGGGATTTTTTGGTTCACATTCTTCCAAAAGCACCAAATTTGGCCCATATGTCGCCCATACCCTACTGTTTCGATTTTTGATGGGCGCCAAGACGGGCGCTCCATAGGGCCGCCATATTGGCGAAATTCAATATGGTCGCCACCCGGGTTAGAGGTCAATCGTAGTTAAATAACTAAAAGGGCTAGAAATATGAATAATAGCACTTATAAGTGATTGTGGGGTTCGGGGAATCTGATTGTGATCTTATTTCAACGATTTGAGGTCAAGGTCACCCTTCAATGTCACCCTAAAGTTCATTTTGGGGACAAATTCGCCATTATCAGTAGTTTTTGGACAAGATATATAAACTGCCCCATTCTATTGGTATCCGGGGTTGAGTAACCCGAATCTGGCCTAATTTTGGCGATTCGGTGCAATATTTCATTTGAGGTCAGAGGTCAATTGTAGGTAAAACATCAAAAGAATCACAAATAATACCATAGAGGTTGTGGCATTCGGAGAATCCGATTCTGATCTTATTTCGAAGATTTGAGGTCACCCCATTTTGGGGTCAAAGGTCAACAGTTACCAATAAGAACATTCGAACGAAGATTATTAAGCAACAAGTTTTATTGAAATACTTCGGAGATGACATCTGTTGACAAAATGCTATAACTATGCCGCTACGCCGCTATGTGTATTTAAATGTTCGAAATACAATACAAAGACCGCTTTAGCAACAATATACCAATGATTATTAGTACCTATACTTTCTGGTTTGCGCTCTTAAGAAACTGTGAAGTCGGGTCGCACCCAGTAAGGCTGTGGAAGAAGGGTAGTGCCAAGGATTTTGACGGACCGAGATCGGAACAAATGGTATGGACTGGAATGTCACAATATTTTTTTCCAGTACCGAAGCCCACCAAGAGTTCCGATAGACCGAGGGTCTCCAAAGACCGGACATCGCTGTCCATCGTGCGAACATAGGCTGTTGTATGACCCTCCTCCGTGGCATGTGCTAGATGCAGGAGGACCCTGGTGTCCGCCTCGGAATGGTTGCACGGTTGAAGTATTGGGAGGTCACAACGCCTGTTGAAGAACACGGACAAGTCTTTGGCACTACCCCTCTTTCAAAGCCTAACGGGGTGCAAGACGACTTCACAGTTTCTTGAATGTGGCAAAAAGACCGCCTGGGCGGCCTGTACAAGCATATCGGACCTCACCGACACACTAGTGGCTCTCACGCACGATCCTGACACTCTCGAGTCCGTCCATATGGAGCTTATAGACAGCTTCATCGTACTAATGTACAGCAAGGGATGTGGTGCAGCCGGTGTCAATGAGGCCAAGCATCACCTCCTCACTACTGCAACCAGATCGCTGGAAAACATCCCTCATCCCAAGCCGCGCTGTTGCAGCATGTGAAACGAGCGCTACTGCAAGCGAGTTTCTACTGGAGTCAGGTCACTTCACTCCAGCAGGAAATCCCTGACTTCAGTGAGTGGAGCTGGCCCCAGTATATGACCACCTGCTATGGACCACTCTCAGCGACACTTCTATGGCATATACCATTCTCATGCATTGCGGCTGACTCAAGGAAGGTGCAAATGCAACTGTGTCGATGTCCGATACACGACCCTCTGCAAATGCGAAGGCGGGCGCGTTAATAACGAAGGCGGTGATGACAAGTATTACTTATTGCTGGCATCATAGAGCGCAAGCCAGAAGGCTTAGGTAGTAAAAGTAATCATTGGAATAGTGTTGCTAAAGCGGTCTTTGTGTTGTATTTTGAACATTTAAATACACATAGCGGCATAGTTATAGCATTTTGTCAGCAGATGTCATCTCCGGAGTGTTTTAATAACATTTGTTCCTGAATAATCTTGTTTCGATTGTTTTTAGTAGCAACTGTTGATCTTTGACCTTTAATTCCCAAATGAGGTGACCATGACCTCCAATCGTCAAAATAAGGTCAGAATCGAATTCTCTGATGCCACAATTCCCTATGGTATTATTTGTTATTCTAGCCCTTTTGGTGTTTCCTATAGCTATAATTGACCTCTGGTTGATCTCTGGTTCAGGTGCCCTCTATCATGAACCTCACATGCAACATTGCCTCAAATCGTCAAAATATGGTCAGATTCAGGTTACTCAACCCCGAAAATCGATAAAATGAGGTAGTTTGTATACCTCAACTGAAAACCACTAAAAATGACGAATTTGACCCCAAAATGACCTTTCGGGTGACCTTGGCCTCAAATCGTTGCGATAAGATCAGAATCCAATTCCCCGACACCGATAACCACTAAAAAGTGGCATTATTCATGATTCTAGCCATTTTATTTTTTTAAATACGATTGATCCCTAACCCGGGTGACAGCCATTTTGAATTTCGCCAATATGGCGACCCCAGCGGGCGACTGCCTTGGCGCCCGTCAAAAATCGAAAAGGTATTGCATGGGCGACATATGGGCCAAATTTTGTGCTTTTGGAAGAATCTGAACCAAACAGTCCCTTTTATGCCCTAGCATCCCGGACTACAAGGATAATTTCCAATGTAAACGTCACATATCCTTTATTCTGGTGCTGAAATGTTGTAATTATGGACACCGAATTTTGGAACGATGACAACCAGCTATTTCTTTACCACCAATCCAGTCTTTATCGCGAAACTATTCTCATTTTGCAAGACATTATTTCCAATATCAGAGCATTCAAGTGGTGCGAGGAATCTGGTGAACGTGTATCTCACATCTGAACCGCTCACATCATTCATTCATTCCTCAGAGGGACATATGTCATCAAAACTGACATCGACTTCCAGCCGGACAAAATTCCTGGCTCACAAAGCAATTTTGGTCACACAGCTCGGAGACAAAATGCCGACGAACCTGAAAAAGTAGTGCTATTGATGGATCTGTTCCTTAACCACACAGCCTCTGGGAGATTTCCATATTTAATTCGACTTTCTGTCGTCGTGTTTCCAATGCATTTTCTGAGAACACGAACTGCAAAGACGAAGTTCGAGCATTTGTGTCTATTGACCTACAGTCATAATAACATACGATGCACATACAGGAGGCACTGTTGGAATAGTAGGCTACGGGTAATGAGGTTTCGTTGAAGGACCAGGGTCACGTACGCTCGGGTTATTGGCATCTTTAAGCTGTTATACCCAGCAACTAGGGGATCAAATTAATCTTCTAATCAATATGTAAGAATCTAACAGTTGATAGGCTACCATCTATGTCTTCCAAACAACTCAATTAATCTTGCCCACAGACAGTATACCCTGGCAGTATTGTGGAAACGAATCAATCTCGAGATATTTCTCAAAGGTGACAAGATGAATTGGCGGCTATCGCATATTCCAAATTATTTCATTCAGTTGCCGAAGGTACATTTATGAGACATATTTACTGGAAGGGTTAAGAAAATGTCGTGGGAAGCCATGAGACAATCTATGTGATAGGGGATACTGGATCTAACGGGTATACGTGTATGAGCCGTGTATCATTGGAAACTGTCAACCATTTCTCTCTTGCAATAAATTATGTTGTTTTTATAATCTGTCCTGTAAGTGAATGAAATTATACAATTATGTGATTCCAATGAGGTGAATACGATGTTTTATGGACCAGATGAAACCAATATTGGTTTTCTCCGGTCCATAAAACTTCGTATTTACCGAATTGGAATCACATAATCCTTCTATTATATGAAACAATCGAAACTGGTTCGAATTTGACGTTGAATTTACATATTATGTACGCATTAAATATTCAAGGAACCATTATGACTATTCTGAAGATTTTCTTTAAGAATATCTCCATAATTGTCGCCAGCCGCACAACATGTGTTCGAAGTGACGTCAGTCGCGTGATAGGCTTCCACATTGACGTCAACAAAAGTTATATTCACCGACCGGTGAATATAACATTTTCGCCGGTGAATATAACTTTTTGTGAGATATCACATGACGTTCAATGGACCAATCAAATGAAGGAATCATTGCTGGTCATATAATAAAAGCAATGAAAAGCACATGAAAACAATTAAAGCACATGAAAAGTAGCTTATCCCTTTTTCATTACTGTGCTGTCTGCGAATGTATACTGAGCCCTTCGTTGGTATCTCAGACATCCCTCACAGGTTAGTGACTTGCCCCGTAGATGCACACGTCAGATTGGTAAGACAAGCATCATTTTCAGCTGACCACGAGATTGAACTGATTCGCTGTCACTCAAGGTGGTAAAACTTCCATGGATAAGGAATTCGGACATTTGATCTTTAACAGGTATATTTCAAACATTTAGAAACCATTGCAGTGAATATGATTCTACGTGTTCGGTTTACATTACACACACATGCCTTCATTGTCGCCCGAACGTTTTTATTGAGACATAAACAATGTATATCGATTCATCCGAATAATAGATATGCTTCTCCAATTACCCACAATCCTTTTTAGCGATTCCATCAGTGTACGGTATCCATGTCGTATGTCTGTTATTCATCTACATCGTTTAAACATATCTGTCGCCAATAACTGGATTATTCCGGAATCTCATATTCAGAACGTCAAGCTAAATACTTCGTTCGCTCATTTGTTTTCTTCCACCCACATTGATCTGTAATCTTACTTGATACACAACATGGACTCTCTGTCAGGCCTGTCGACATAATAATAATACTGAGGGTGTGACAAAGGGTCATTGTCAATCACGTTTGGGTAATTGACACTTACATTATCTGCCGCACTCAGTAGCTAAATAGCTGATAGATCGGTTATCATCACAGGGATTACTTTTTAGAAATCTGCTGTCAGTATATTCGTCTGTAGGGTAATGTGACTTCTTGTTAGTACGTCGGCAGCGTTTTCCACCACCATTTTAATGTTGCGTTTTATTAGCAGTTTGTTTGTGTGGATATTTCTCGAATCCGCATAGAGTTATGTCTTTCAAGCAACAAATCAATCATTGAATACCCCTAAATGTTGTCACGATCCATTTGAGGCAATCTATCACTTAGAACAAAGTCGTTTGGTTGTCGATCGACCTATAATGTATACGTTGAGCGAATTTGCAGTCCTTTTCAGAAATCTAAAGTATGGGAAGAAGCCATATGTGGCCTTGTCAGTTTGATCGGGTGTCCTGTTGGCCAGGCGGTTGGTTTCATAGACAACGTGGGTCACATTGTAATAGTACGTGATTTTTAACATGGAGATAAAATAGTATGTAGAACAATTCAGTTTGATTTTGGGTCGTCCAATTAGGAGAGATACATCAGGCAACTGGGGAGGGGGAGGGAGCGAAACAGCATTCAAACCCGTTGAACCAGGTTATCTAGAGAGACATTAGCTTGTGTTAATGTATTTATTCTCATTTCACGTCCGATTTAATGTGTTACTGGTTTAGATTGCCCGGTTACATGGGGTTATCTTTCTTTACGTATGAGGAAGGTTAGTCTTGTCTAATTCCGCTTAACCCGGGGCTAGGGGCCGTATGAACCCATCTACTTTAAGTTCCTCATGGTGCTCATATGAACACTCACAATCAAAGCGTGACTGAGATACATCATTCTCTAGATGACAACTTTACAACGATTATTGTGGATTAAGAATACTGATCAGCGATACGGATTTGATATTTTTGGAACATCATGATGTCTTGCCTGCATCATTGAAAACTGTTGATCGCTTCTCTCTTGCAAGAAACTAGCCTACGTTTATGTATACTATTATTGTCTTTTTTAATTTTGTGATAATGCTGTTACATGGTATATGGAATAGGTCTTTGGATTATGGACGCGGATATTCTTTAATGGAAGACGGCTGAATTATGAATGACGGACCAGACGCTTGTAATTTCGAGTGTGGACGAGGAAATACTTCACAGATGACGACAGGCTATTGAATGTCGACATTATTCTAAAGCTTGTACCCAACATGCAACTGATAGATCTGGATGATGTGATAAACACCGGAGGGACAATTTAGCAGGAATGGCTCCGAGAGAAAACGAAGATGTAGGTAATAAAATTCGAAATAATTTATTTGTCTGCTGTTAACGTTAAAACCTCCAGGACATTTATATGTTTGTTTCACTTTAAACTCTAATAAGTCCTTTGATTCTAGATGTTCGTTCAATACCTTGATATCATGGCACAAGATCTTCGCTATCTGAATATGCGTATTTTGCGTAAGTTGTCTATAGACATTGTTGAATACTATAATGAAACTCCTAGTATATATCACAATGGAAGCCCATGGAAGGCCTTCGAGGTCAAACATAAGGCTCAAAGCCAAAGAAATTTCATAATTGTAAATACTGAATTATTTCTATTCCACAAAACTGCATAAATCAGAGTGTAGAGATAATTATGCAAAACTGCAGATAATAGACAGGCGTTGGACCAGCCCGAAGATTCACAGCTAGTAATATGAGAAAACTTGATGGAGTCGAATGAACGTATATGTCCATAAAAGTTCAGTGAAGTTAACAATTGTCCAGTAACTTGGCACGAAAGAGACCCTCTTTCGCCTAATTTAATTGGGTGCATAGTATTTCACAATAGAAAGAGCAAACGATAATATGGAATTTCAACCTTCAACCCTAGCGAATGATCGATAGTGTCACTCGGTCGAATCTGAACTGGATTTCAGACATGATTTATTGGAAGTAGATCACAGACCGGCTTCTTCTTGGTGGCTTGATCATGATTGATATAACACTGAAGTATAGTAGAATTAACAGTGGACAGTGATTAAGTCGAATGTTCATCGGAAGTCGGTGGCTGGTCCAGTATTACTGAATTTGAAAACACCATATGAAAATTGATATCGATGGAGATTTTTTATTTCAAAGAAGACAACATGAACCCGTCATGAGAGTGATAACCGGTGTGGATTAATATATGTTTCATATATTTACAAAAATTAACTTTATCACAAAATCTACATAGTAATTCAGCAGATCATTGTCATTATTCAGTATCCATGAATTGTACCAGTCATGTACAAACGAATAATTTGAAGCACAATAATATAGCGAAACACAACACATATGTGGCTGTAATCCCGCCGATTGCATAATAAAAGACATGCGGCTTAACAATAACCCTGTATTCATGCCAACACAGTTCCGAGATTATGTCTTCAACGTAATACAATACAATTATTCCCCAGCTGAAAAGAAAAGGAGTCAAACATTCTACAATACTGCCAGGTAGACATTTAAATTCAAGCTTTTTGACCACAAAATTTTGTGATTGCTCCATAATTGTATTTTCTTTCTGAAACAAACGGAACCACTTGTATCAACCTGGTTTGACACAAGGTATACGACTGAATTTCATTATCATTTTTGAGCGTACTAATTGATATCTAGGCTGCAAATAGTCATGATCAAAAATCCCCTAGCATCTTAGATATTCTATGAAAGACTCCGTGTACCCAAGTTCAAATATCCAGTATATTTCTTTCAACCCAGAAACAAGAGGCGCAGTAACCTGTCTACTTAGCAAGTCCAACTGTCCCAAAGTTCCAAAACCTCGCCGAAAAGAACGCATAGAAGGGGGACAATTCATCATATCGCTCTTCGAATTTATCTGCCAAAATCAACAGTTCCCTCTCTGAGAGTTGCCTCAGGGTCAGAAGGATTTTGTATGCAGAATAGATAATTTGGCATCGTCTTGACAAGTGATTCATATACCATTGTATCTATGAGATACCTTTGAAGGTATATTTGTTCGAAAAATAATTTTTGAGTATTGACGAGGAAATTCGTTTGCGGATGATGACCGAATACTGAATGTGGGATCTGGGGCTTATACTGCATTCGACCAATGGAAGCTGGACAATATTCGATTAAAACTTGAACAAGATTAGTCACCCACAGAAAACACTAATCGCTAAATAAATACTGGGTAAGGTAGGTATATATGCGCATTAACTGTGCAAACATTTGCATACATTTCTATATATATATCACTATGCGTAGAACGAAGCCTGCCAAATTCAATATTGTATGCAATATATCAAAAGATACATTGGTTGGTCTGCAAGAACGGATTCTAGTTACAGGGGGCTGGCTATATGATGAAATAATAAAATAAATCAAGCACTTCGGAATGTACAGCAGTTTCCAGATTCGTCCTCAGGCACATTAGCTCCGCTGATGAAGTTGGTGGATTCGGTCACTTTTTAAAGTAGGCTTTCAAAATTTGACAATCATCTCTTTTTCCTAAACCGAACAATTTCAGCTACCTTAGTCCTTCACATATTATTGATGAGTCAAGAATCACAGTTGGCGTTGGTTGGCACTATGTCGACGCTGGATAACCACATCTTCATCAAAGTTGGGTCGGCTGTAACCTTTTCATCTCCTCCCTTATAAACTCCCTTAAAAGGCGGGGGTCGGTTTCGTCGCCTGGTTGACCCCCCTTAGGGACATGCCCGTTCATTTGAGTCCTGTGGCCGGGAGATGTTGCTAAGCTTCGGTCCGATACATGGACATGAGGGTGCCCGGAGGAAATTGAACCGCCGGAAACATGGTTTGGTGAGTCTCGTGAATGAAGCCTATCTAACGCTGGATTTTCTCCGGCAGTTGTGTTCTCTAAGCCGCCATTTGATATAGCACCATTGGGACCGGTTAGCGGAAATGCGTCACTCAACAGTTGTTGCATCTGTTCTGACCGTTCCTGTTTGCGTCTATGCTCTTGTAGCTGGTCCATTAGGAACGTGTCATTGATGAGTTGCTGAGCCTGAGATTTAAGTCGATCTTCCTCCTGTGCTCGCCGTTGTTCTTGTTCCAGGCGCTGAATTAAATGCTGTTGACGGTTGAGTGTTTCTAGCAGATCCTGTTAAAAGCAAGAGGAAAATAGTAAGAACTCTTACAGTTAAAATTGCAACAAGCTAACTTGGATTTTCGATAAACAGCATACAACCAGCCCCAGGAAGAATAGCTAGATAAATTAATGATGTGATTTAAATCAGCTGGTTTCTTGCTAGAAAGATCTTCAGATTATTGATTTGGTAGATTTATAATCGAGACAGCCGATTTATTCAGGAAACTGTTCTCTACATTTCGATGTAATATTAAATAGATAGTCAAAATATTCGAATATTGATGAGTCATAAATCAGGATAATAGTGCATGAAAAGGCCAACCCGTATAACCTTCAGTATATCATGTATGTCTGTTGTAAAGTTTGTTATTTTATGTTTGCTCGCAGTAAAATGTGGCAAAATTATGCAATAAATTGAACCGGATTGGTACATGTGTAGAAATTAAATTCTGAAGGCCCCAGTTTTGTCATTTTTCACCCATCGTATGAGCAACAGAGTGGTGATTTAACATTGATGAAAATAATACGTGACATTTGCTCTATCTCAGTAGTGATGAAGTTGTCTGTGTGTGAGAAAGATCCACAATGACAAAGAAGAAACAAATTAGTAAGGGGAAAATGATTCTGTACCGGAATCGGACAAAATATATCACACAGACGACTTATGAAACACGTCATACCCGCGAGACATAATACCGTGGAGCACTCATTCTATCAATAATGTTGTTTGTGAATATCAAACATTTTACGTAGATTCCGCGTGATGCAGCTAAACAGATTAGTTGAGATGTCCCAAGGAATACTCAGCTAACAGACCCCGCGAGTGGCTGACCGTGTCTCTCATAACACTACGAGCTTTTCTGTCAAGCTATGTGATCTTCACTGCAAAATCATGATAATTTAATTTTGCATGTAGAAAAGATGATCAACGATTAGCTCTGATAGACAGGACGATACCGCTGCTCGATGTCCATTTTAATATTTCTCCGGTGGTAAATGTTATAATAAGCCGGGTGCTAATGCTTTGTGTTTGAGCAGAATAGAACGACACTACAGAACACTCGTGTGTGAAGAATATTTTAGTACATGTGCACAACTTTTAGGCGCAAATGTTCAGACGGTGAGGTCTATCTAAAATCTGATAAAGCCAGCTGGTTATGCGATTTTGAAGCCTGTCCTTCGTTCCAAACCATTATGCGATTTCAAAATGAAGCGTTTTCCCAGAGGTCGATAGTAAGATTTATCCGCATTGCAAATACTCTGAATTGAGGCTATTCTGTGCGTCCTTATGAAATTGTGTACAGGATTCTTTGGAAATAGTGTTCAGTGTCCTCTAAGAATTCTATGCAATTCAGGCGGAAGGATGCCGTATTTCGAACGGACAAAAAATGGTAAAACTGTTCATTAACTTTAGAATAAGTTTACTCAAAGACAAGACTTTCTGGATTTCTTTTCCTTCCTTATTTCCTACAACTTTTCGTGGAATATGCCATTAGCTTCACCAGGTAATAATGAACTGATTCGAGCGACATATAAGACATATAATGTTGTGCGAAAGCCAGTATCACGCAGGTACTGTAGGTGCCTTATTATTCACGGGAATTATCTTTCGCGGTTTCGCTCTCAATCCTTCTTCGCCGGATCTAACATTCGTGGTGCAGCAGTGCAGATGGACCTGGAAATCGGTGGTTTAGTTAATCAACGGTTTTCTGTAGTTAGCTTTTCATAAAACCAGTTGGTGTTGAGTATCTAGCCAACGTTAGCCAACTGTCACGGAATGTGCCATAGGAAATGCGTGGCAGTCGGGGATGAAAACCCTATCCAAACTAATAACAAACGAACAAGGCGTGAGAAATTGCCTCTGTACCGACATTGGAGTAATAATTATTGATTACAAAGCTCGGTCTATTTGAAGTGACCCATAATAACCGTATTAATAAACAAATAAAACCATGTGCTCCTCATTCAGAAGTCCCGAATATCTTGCAAAAGTGTTTCATAAAACAGTTACTAACTATTTGAATAAGAAAATAGCCATCGACGTACGCAACCAATCTGGTCTAATTGTGATGTCCAGGAAACATGTATAGCCCCAATTCAATCCCTTCGGGACCTCGGGGAACTAGTAAGACAATGTAATTGTATTTGGCAAGATATAAAAGCGACAAAGATAACAGTGAACTATTTCTACAAGGAGGAGTTGTTAGTATTCAGAAAGCTACCTGAGTTGGGTGTTGAGGTGATTCTATTAAAGGGTTAGTTTGAGGTGAGACAACTTGTCCGGTGGGGGTGCTGTACGCTGTCGGCACAGCCGAAGAGAAGTAGAGAGCTTCCAGCGGATTGACTGATTCTGCTTCTGGATTCAGTAAAGGCTGTTGCACTTGTTCATTCTGGTGCGATAGAGAATGATAGGTCACACAGTGAAACGGCAAATGAAAGCGTGAAAATGTCAAACCATGGAACTAGATTTTTAATCTCCGTACAGCTGCATCTCGTGTTTGAATTTAGTAAATGTGGAACGCGATTAACCAATGAATGCCGGATCAGATATTATAAGCATGGATGTATTTGAATTAGAAGACATAAAACACTCTGCTGGTCGATTGTGGCTCAAGAAATATCGGAAGATTAATGTCGTCAGATAAGATTTAGCATGGTTTGACATTTTAGCATTTACAAGGATAGCTAGAAGGCAAACGGTTATAAGCAAGCTCATTGAAAGTGTCCATAATGTTCTGTCTCCTTCGCTGATAGACGTTCTTCTCAGAAGATAACAGGTTCGAATCAGTTTCAATAAAGAAACGCTTGAGAGATACAATTTGCATTTCAAATGTCAATCAGTAAACAGTATTTTTTTATTATCAGTAATTATTTAAAGACAACCGACACGTAACTGCAATTTGTTGGTGTATATGACACAAATAAATGCTATTATATTCAATATATGCAGCAGTATAAGCAGTAAAATAAAATTATATCGAATGGTATAGTAAATGAAAGACTATATCTGAGCGGATAGTTAGTACAAGCAGAGTAAAGGGGTTTAGCTCAAAACACTGTTAAACAACAAAAAGCATGGAACAATATTCTAGCCAGTTACCTGAGAACACGGGACATGTTCGGCATTTTCCGCAATTGACAAATATTAACTTACTTGATCTGTCTTTCCTCGGTCTGCACGATGTGGACGAGCACGCATATTCCTGCCAAGTTTTATCCTATCCTGTAATGATAAGATGTAATGATAGGTTTTTCAATAAAAAGGGTCAATAAAACTGCCATCACTCTTGATGACAATGCGGTGGAAATTGAGGAACAGATAGAAGCAATAACATACAATGTGATGCGAACTGGCATTAGATAAGACTGACATCAGATCTGACAGGAAGTCCTGATAGTCTGAAGCCATTGTACACATAGAAATTGACCGAGGGGAAACAAGAGAGTCTGGCCGTCCTTATTTTCTTTGCCAAACCTGCAAGCTGCTTTGAATTCACACAGAATGATCTGCCGTCATGCTCTTACGTTAGCAAGACAATGAGCCTAGACACGAATTATATCACTCTTGAATTTTCATATCTAAAACTGTTGACGACTTTTACATTGCAAGCGGCGTACATCATGTTCAATTCGCCCAGTGAGCATCACATGGTCAAACATAATTTATTTCTATACTCGCAAGCTATAACGTGGCAATGAAAACTAAACTATGTAAAACAGCTACAGATTAGTTAGTCCCGTTCGTCAATTTCAGATTTTGGTTCCTCCAGTTTGCAACATACCACACCAGATTCCTGTGAGTCTAGCTCATCAAAACTACAAAAAATATTGTTTTTGAATGTATGTAAAAGTCACGAAGGACACTGTGGGGAAGTAGTGTTGAGGATCAAAGATATTTTGGGGGCTTCTGCATAAACATGCCATAAATACTAAACGCCGTGTGCAATTATATATATATTAGATGTCGCCTTCATATCGGCTTGGTTTGGGCGACTTTCTCACTCCTGACAAACATAAGGGTCTCCACATCGCCAGACTAAGGTGTTTCTCGAAATTTTCATGAGTTAGTGATTGTCACAAGGTGCTCTCAACGCTCATGTTATGTTATCTTACTCAATTAAAATAGCTCGATTTCTTGGGTACAATATTTCGCATGTGAGCCTATAAATTGAAGCGATATATGCAAGAGGTGGGAAAAATTGACGTCTGGTGACAAAAAAAGCGACCTAATGTCTCTACAAAAAGGCATCCCTCGGCATCTCACATTCATGCCAGAGAATACGGTGGATTCTCGGACGTACCCTTAGTATCTCAGCCGCGCTTTTTTGACGCTGTTCACGTGGAGACTATGAAGTATCCACACCGTCACTTTCTCCGACCACATAGATATCTTGACCAACTTTCAAGATCTTTTCAGCCAAAAACAAGTTCGACTCCCAATTGGCGATAGATGCTCTTTTTGTTTCTTTTTTATTCTTATGTTACCAGAAGAGACTCCAATACGGTCCTGACGAAGCTTCACGACCTTTCGGCAAAAATTGTAACCATACGGCTCAAACAAATATATATATACAGAGACGTACAGATGATACAAAAAAGGCATGGGAATATATTTGCCAATTAGTGGGCATTAAGTGCCCTTCTTTCAAAATCGTTTCTTCTTTAGGTACTCCTCCCTGATCGCACCTGTATCTAATGAAATTTCATGATCATATTACTGAAAGTGTGACCAGTAATCACGAAGGAAATTAAACTTTTTACTTAACTGGGCAAATTTCGGTCTTTGCGATTCTTATTTAACTTTAATCCAACAACACTAGATAAAATGAAAAGGCTGATGCTGTATATACAAGCACCTTATTCGACACTCGGTATCCTGTCGTCGTCCATGAACCTGTCGATAAATGAAAAACCATATTCATTCTTAGCACGAAAATCCTCTCAGCAGTTGCACTTCTGGTGTCGCTATTCACATAAACACCATGAAAATTATGTATGTTCATATGGTCCTAAGAGCCGGGTTTAGCGGAATTAGACAAGTTGTGAACGTACTGGTAGCGTGAAAGATCTTAGGAAACAGCAGTCGTAGTTTGTTATCAGTTTGTGACAGTTATTAGCAGTAGTCAACCGGTATAACCGACTTAACAACAAAGTCTAATACTAAATGATATGAATTGTGTTCGGATAATTTAATGGTTTCCATTACATTATATCCGCATGGAATGCTCAAAGCAACTTCAGAATAAAAGGTAAGAATACAGATGTTGATTTCACTGTAAAGGTCAAACTTTTAAGAAAAAAATAACAGGAATCGGACAAGAAAATTGGATTGCTCTACCAAAACTAAACCTAGTCGAGACTGAGATTGAGAATCTACATTAGGATGCGGCTCGGAGGTGACATAAAAGACTTCTTAAATTTGTTAAACAATTGTCAATTGGTTAAATTGGCTTTCCATTCGAACCGCAGCCGAGCTACGCGTGGTATCGCATATACATTCAAATTAAAGACGTTCGCGATAACTGACTCTGATCAAGGTTCGCTTGGACAGGCGGTCGCTTTTAAGAAACATGATCAGAATCGAGGTGAGCTGACACTCGACTCGATGGGGTCTGTCAACATGACGCGGTATTGCTCAGCAAGCGCAGTAATGTAATTGCTATTGATTGAGAAAACAACACAGTTTGACAGGGGTTACTCCAAAAAGAATCAGATTTTCTTGCGAAGCACGTGCAGTTGTAAACTCACTGTCCCAATGTCAGAGTTTGTAAATTCAGTGATGGTGTTTGAAAGAAAGTATTTCTCCAAGATAGCATATTGTGAAATTGGTTCGATATAGGTTTCTATGACTCGGAGTGGTAATTCCTACGAAAAAGGTCCAGTGATTGTGCCTCGAGATTTGTACGTGGATGATGGCTACCTGTTGGATCCGAGGCTTATATATTCATCTATACTATTACCATATCACCTATATTTCTTCCAAATAATTCGATCACAAACTAGTCAATCGGTCGTGAATATTACATACAAGAGACAGATCCGACACTCAGTGGCCAGCCGTTGTGCATAAAAAGTTTTCGCGTCCATAATAAAAATACCTCTTTCACGCGAACCTATAATCACCAAAACAAATCAGCCATAAGATAAAATAATTTAATACAAGCGTTTAGTCCGTCACTCAATATTCAACCGTCCCTAGTATTGCGCCACTATTTCTAGGAACTCTGGCGTTGAATGTATGTAGATATTGAAAAACTCAAAATGTCTTACGGAAGAACTTGATGGTAAAGGTCACATACCGTACAGACATGTATCCACATGGGATTTCTCGACTCTCTATACTACAATCCCTCATCAGGCCCTTATTGACCGTATAAGTTCATTAATAGTATCTGTGTTCAAGAAAACTGATCGTAGATATAATAATGTGGGAAGCCATAAAGCATTCTTTAGCTCTACTACATACAAGAGATATCATTCATGGGATGTTTCTTTGTTTATAGAGTTGCTTGAATTTCTCATTAAAAATATCTATGTGAAATTTGGCAGCACAATATATCAGCAGCATATAGGTATTCCAATGGGTACTAATTGTGCACCCCTGTTGGCTGACCTGTATCTGTTCTCTTATGAATATGACTATATGCAGGCGCTTTCAAAAACCGATCCATTCAAAGCCCGTTCCTTCTCATTCACCAAACGCTATGTAGACGATCTTCTCTCTGTGGCCAATCGCTATATAAATGACGCAGTGAAGGATATATATCCACCTTCACTGGATTTGAAGGAAACTACTGATAGCCCTACAGGCACATCTTATTTAGATCTCTATCTCTATAAATATGAAGCGGGCATTCTCTCTCGTCGACTTTATGACAAAAGAGATGATTACAATTTCGACATCGGAAACTATCCCTTTCTGGATAGTAATATTCCAGTGGAACCTGCATATGGCGTATACATATCTCGCTTAGTAGCATTTGCTAGATCCTGTGTTAAATGTGATGATTTTAATCAACGTCACAAAACATTGTTGCAGAAACTTATAAAACAGGGCTATTCCACCAAGCGCCTCCACTCAAAGTTTCTCAAATTTGGCGATACATATCGCATGCTGATAGCAAAATACGAACGTAGCGTGCAAGATCTATGGCGCTACGTTTCGTAACTTGTGTCTAATTCCGCTTAACCCGGGGCTAGGGGCCGTATGAACCCATGTACTTCAAGATCCTCATGGTACTCATATGAACAGTCACAATCAAAGCGTGACTGAGATACATCATTCTTTAGATAACGACTTTACAACGAATATTATGGGTTAAGAATACTGATCAGCGATACGGATTTGATATTTTTGGAACATCATGATGTCTTGCCGGCATCATTGAAAACTGTTGACCGCTTCTCTCTTGCAGGAAACAAGCCTATGTTTTTGTATACTATGATTGTCTTTTTGAATTTGGTGCTAATACTGTTATATGGAAAATGGAATAGGTCTTTGGATTATGGACGCGGATGTTCTCTAATGGACGACGTCTGGATTATGAATGACGGACTAGACGCTTGTAATTATAGAATTTCAGCGTACATAATCTGAGGACCTAATTCGTATAACAGCATCAGCACCATATAAAAAACCATTAGGCTAGTTTCCTGCAAGAGAGAAGCGGTCAACTGTTTTCAATAAAAGTGCGGCTGAGATACTAAGGCTACGTCCGAGAATCCGCCTATTCTCGGGTATGAATGTGGAATTCGGTGGATTCTCGGATGTAGCCTTAGTGTCTCAGTCGCCCTTTTATTGCAGCTGTTCATGTGGCGACACTGAAGTATCCACACGGCCCCTAGCACCGGTTTAAGCGGAATTAGATACGCTAGATCGGGGGCTGTGATGACAGATCAGCTCAAACAACGCATCTGATGTTAATGGATGAGCATCGTAGACGTCTGATGGAGTAAACGCCTGAACATGGGGTAAAACTCGTAAATGGAAGAATATGCAGGAAAACTAACCTGTAATGCCCGACGTCGTACGACTTAAATTTCTTACCAAAACAATAAACCTAAATATATTTGTCGAGAGACATGTACATATGGCGGCCTCGGGGACTAACAGTCCATCAGGCGAATCCTACCATATACAGGTAATAAATTGAAGCGATATGCAAGAGGTAGGCAAAATTGACGACGTCTGGCGACTAAAAAGCAACCAGTCATATCCTCGAGAGTCTCGAGACTAAATGGACGCATCAAAAATGTCCAATTTTCGTATGTGCTTAGTTTTGGGGGCACAATGAATAAAAATCATCATGCAAAATTTGAACGCTTCCCGAGTTAGTCTCTTTAGTTTGTCCACATGTGAGGACATTTGGACATTATGACTTCAAGTACAGATATGGGCTTAACTCAGGCAAAGTGAAAATAACCATCTCTCTGAAATGAGAAACTGACCAAAGAAAAAACTATATTTTTCTTATGTGCTTAGTTTTTGGTTTACAATATCATGCAAAATTTGAACGCCTCCCGTTTTGGTCTCTTAGTTTGTCCACATCTGTGGACATTGGGACGTGATTATTTATAACCTAATGAAGTTGAAATGAGACTTTGATCATTAGTCAAATATATTTGTCTTTTTCACTCTATAAATGATTTATTACAGCATCATTACAGAAAATATTCATCAACAAAAAGGCCGCCACTCTACATTATGTACTACATAATTATATAGCATATGGTCCCTATGTCCACAATAGTGGACACATACTGTTCAAGTTTCACTCTATCTATACTTATTAAAGAAACAGACCAACACCACATGCGTTACAATTCTTTGGGTACCTAGCATTCTTGCTACCTGTAGTTTTATTTATTCCAAAGAAACAGTTGGAGAATATTTCCCATAAACCTAACTACAAGGGCTCACTTCCACCTCTCGTAGGTCATCCGATCTTGAAACGGCTGACGTAGGTCACGTGACTACCAATCCTGAGGAATGTTGGGTAGATGGCACCACCTGTTATTCTCTAGTTGAGGACATACATCTTTGCTCTCAATGAAAGCGGCTATTCTTATGTTGGTGCTTAAAACTTATGTCCACAAATGTGGATGCTGGAATGCAAGAGGATATCGTTGCTTTTTAGTCGCCAGACGTCGTAAATTTACCCCGCCTCTTGCATGTCGCCCCAATTCAGGGATGCCGGAAAGACACCATGATGTTTCTGTCGTCAAGTCCGTATCATTTACCTATATTCTCTAAGCCTAATGAATTCCTACAGGTTTTCCATAGCATAACATATTTTCGCCTCCCCGGGATTGTGACTGTTGAAATGAACCCCATGAGTATCTCAGCCGGTGTTCATACGACTCTAACCCCAGGTGGAGCAAAATTAGAAAGAACCACTAAGCGTAGCGCCATAGATCATGGACGTATTTCGTTACAGTGTGAGATGTTTGTCATTGTTGAACAAAAAAACGAATTGTATTAATTCATATTAACAATATAAGCAATATACTGCTTTTTAGAGATTTGGCTAATTCGAGGTGAAAGACGACCTGGGCGATAACACACAGGGTCTAGTACATTAAGCTGACAGGTCGAGACATTATCACAATTGTCTAACACATGGCGTTCTGGAGAAAGATTGGAATTGAACTACTGCTTCACATGTGAAAAGGCCATTGAATTCACTTCTGTCAACCCGGGCTTAATATCCGGTATTCAGGGGGGAATAACGTTGGGTGTATAACATAGGTTTTTCTCTGTAGGAAATTGCAGATGTTGGTACTCGACGCAGCTGGTCGAATCCACACGAATTTAGACACCTCGTGAGTGCTAGCTCTACTACATACAAGAGATATCATTCATGGGATGTTTCTTTGTTTATAGAGTTGCTTGAATTTCTCATTAAAAATATCTATGTGAAATTTAGCAACACAATATATCAGCAGCATATAGGTATTCCAATGGGTACTAATTGTGCACCCCTGTTGGCTGACCTATATCTGTTCTCTTATGAATATGACTATATGCAGGCGCTTTCAAAAACCGATCCATTCAAAGCCCGTTCCTTCTCATTCACCAAACGCTATATAGACGATCTTCTCGCTGTAGATAATCGCTATATAAATGACGCAGTGAAGGATATATATCCACCTTCACTGGATTTGAAGGAAACTACAGATAGCCCTACAGGCACATCATATTTAGATCTATATCTCTATAAATATGAAGCGGGCATTCTCTCTCGTCGACTTTATGACAAAAGAGATGATTACAATTTCGACATCGTAAACTATCCCTTTCTGGACAGTAATATTCCAGTGGGACCTGCATATGGCGTATACATATCTCGCTTAGTAGCATTCGCTAGATCCTGTGATAAATGTGACGATTTTAACCAACGTCACAAAACATTGTTGCAGAAACTTATCAAACAGGGCTATTCCACCAAACGTCTCCACTCAAAGTTTCTCAAATTTGGCGATACATATCGCATGCTGATAGCAAAATACGAACGTAGCGTGCAAGATCTATGGCGCTACGTTTCGTAACTTGTGTCTAATTCCGCTTAACTTGGGGCTAGGGGCCGTATGAACCCATGTACTTCAAGATCCTCATGGTACTCATATGAACAGTCACAATCAAAGCGTGACTGAGATACATCATTCTTTGGATGACGACTTTACAACGAATATTATGGATTAAGAATACTGATCAGCGATACGGATTTGATATTTTTGGAACATCATGATGTCTTGCCGGCATCATTGAAAACTGTTGACCGCTTCTCTCTTGCAGGAAACAAACCTATGTTTATGTATGCTATGATTGACTTTTTGAATTTGGTGCTAATACTGCTATATGGAATACGGAATAGGTCTTTGGATTATGGACGCGGATATTCTCTAATGGAAGACGGCTGAATTATGAATGACGGACTAGACGCTTGTAATTAGACAAGCAAGAGTATTAGAGCCATGTCCGAAAACGTGTTTCACGACCAAACTGATGGTCCAAGATTTGAAAAAAATGGAATTTGTATTTTCCTCGCTTAGCGCTCAGCAGTAAGACGATCGATCAAGGACTGGTTGACCCGGTGTCAGGATAATGTGGTCATGCACATGTAATTCGAGGTGCAAATATGAAGTATTATCCATGGCATTTATGTTCTTATAAATGTGTAGATCCGTGCCTTGCCGTAGACACACATTGCTTCAGGAGGAAAAGCGTTCTTTCCTCCATTGACGGGAATATCTCCAGTAGATAAAAAAAATACATATCACATGCAATATGTGGCCACCACTTTTATGTGAAGAGCAACGATGATTTCCAGAAAATTTATGGCATGCAAGACAAATTTTCCTCAAGTGCATTTATGAAATCCGTTGAAAATTTGACGATTTTCGTCGTCACAGTTAAGCGTAATTATAGCAGAGAGAGAGAAAAAACGGAGGTTAACGTCGCGATATAATATAGAACCCGACGAATTTTAAATTCATTGAGACTGAAGAATACTGGTCATTGAAAAGGATTTTAAGGATACATCGTGATGCCTTGCTGCCATCATTGAAAAATGTTGATCGCCTCTCTCACATCATCCATGAAATCTACGGCTAGGTATCTCGGAGTTAAAGGATATTTCAGTGCCATTAAAACCTCCGGAATACTTATTTGCAGTTTTGTCATCCTGCATCTCCATCATTATTCCTGCCGGAAGCCTTTTGTCTCGTGACTCACCTAATTCTATATCATGATCACAATAAAGAAACGATGACCAGATATAATGATAATCGATTAAGTTGAGCACAGAAATTCCCAAATGAATATACTCGATGCCAGCGTTGTGCGAGATCTATAACTCATGCATCTTTTGTCTTTCAGAAAACTCTTGTCTCCATAAACTGGATTATTCTAGTATAATTCTTAGTCAGTACATCAATCTGAATGTGTACGTCACCGACAGGTTTGTACCGTTGGGTTTTAGTAACCATAATCTTATCTGTACCACACACTTAAGGCGATATATCGACCCAGCGCAACTGCAGTGATGATCCGGTATTGTTCCACAGCATCGAGGGCAAACCTGTTCGGAATTGGGAAACCTTTACGCTGCTATTCCCAGTAGATATCGGATGAGAAACTCTCGTTAGTCTCGGAGAAACGTTACATTTAACAGATCTGTAGATCGGTGTCTTTCAAACTGCATAAGTAATGCACAGAAACAGAATCCTGGTGGCAATGTGAGCACCAATTAATCTATTAAGACCGTTCAGTGGTGTCACGATTATTGACTGATATCTTTCCTTGATTGTATTTAATTATTTGTAGTTATATTGAGTAGATAAACGGATACTTGTATTCCGGAAAGCTCGGCATTTATTGGCGATGAACGTCTTCATTGAAGCATTTTGCGTCGGGCTTTATTCAAATTCTCCAATTAGCGATTCCCTTATTGGCAATTACATCGGTGTACGGTATCGAAGTCGTGCGTAAGTTATCAACATCTTTCAGACCAATCTGTCGCCACAAACTGGATTAGTCCGAAATCTCCTAGTCAGTACGTCAAGCTAAATACATTAACGACAGATTCGCTCATTTGTTTCCAGTGACCTACAGTCATAATCCTGTTTGATGCACAAATAGAGGCTCTGTCGGAATACACCAAGCATAATGAGAGTTCTGTAGGAGGCTGAGGGCACATACGTTCATCTTCTTGGCACTCGTATTATCTACTACGACTAAAGTTACTATACAGTTACAAGTGAACAGTACAGTACCGAAACATCTTCTCTTCATGCTAGTTGTTAGATGGGTAATGGATAAAGATGCCGGCGTACTGACAAGAAGCCATGTGACCTGACAGGCAAATATACTGCTTGCATATTTGTAAAAATATCACAAGAACCAAACCAGATCCCTGTGAAGATTTTATTGTAGCTATGCATGTGGACATCTTGACTGGCATGACCAGCCGATCCCTCGCACCGACTTGGGCGGTATCAGATACAACTATTGACGAGCGATGATGTAATGATGAAATCAAGTCATCTGATGGAAAATGAGGAAATATGTAACCGTTAGAGCGAATAAACGCTTCAACAGACAATAAAGTATCAATAGAATGCAAGTCATTATTCAGAACACAAACCTGTGAGGCTCGCCTCCGATTAGGCGCTTCATCCTTCGCCATATTTAACAGTCACAAAATAACAATCACAATGGTTTGAACAGAATGCAAACTTCGGGGACGTAACGTATCACTTCTGGTCAAATTGCAGCACACGCTTTCTAATATGAGATATTACGAGCGATCATGCCTGTAAACATCCATAGCACACATGTAACTGACAGATATTAAATGAAGCGATATTCCCCGGAAGGCAGAATGTCATAAAAACTACCATTATATTTTCAATTCAACACAATTCCCAGTGAACATAGCAATTATGGTAACTTAGCTCGCAGAAGAAACGCGGATAGATGTAGTAATAGTGAGAATAATTTATCCATGCACCGCGTCCACGTAACACCTTCGGGAGTTTTCCGGTGCTGTACTGACAGGGCTGATCAGTGTCCAGTATAATAGGAACTGTGGACACTCTCGTGTTCTGGCACACGTAGGCACCGTCGTGATATGACTGAACAAATGTTAAAAACGGCGTTAGATCCTACTCACTCATTCACTATATTTGCTTCATCGTATTATCTCAGAGTTTCCAATGGAATTCCTACGAAGAACACTGATATAAATGAAGGATGATAAGCCTACAGACAGTGACTACTCTCGGGGTAGTCTAGAGAAATGTTGTTGTCACAAACCGAACAAAAGGGTCAACAAATAAAAACTCAATCCGAATTCGAGAAAACTACAGGTAAAATCAGCTGATAGCGAGACTTGAGTTATTAAAGTAGTTTGCATGAATAATCAATCCATAGGGTAGACCTACCTATTAATATGGGAAGACGAGCTAATCCAATTAGCCGTATAACTTATGGCGATCCCAACGGTATATATGAAACTAACCCGTGTGTCTGTTATTCATCAGTGCTGCTCGGATAACCCTGGCGCCACAAACCGGGTTATTCTGGTCAGAACGTCAGTCTAAATACGTTAACGATGGAATCATGGATCTGTCTTGATTGACCTACAGCCGTAACCTTATTTTGGTGCACACAAAAATGGGAAGATCCCGTGTAATGAAGGGCCAAGGTCATATACAGGCGGGTTATTGACTCCTTTAGTTGATCAAAGCAGTCTGGGTGTTATTAGAACATAATAAGGAACACAGCATTCAACAGATTAACTTCTGTGTCTTTCAAACTGCTTAATGTATCCGACCAACATACAGTTTTCTATAGTGGTATCGTGAAAACCAATCAATCTCTCAATACTATTCATTGGAGATCCGCTTTATCGAAGACAATCAATTATTCATTTCAACCTGAATTAGTTGTTGAAGAGAGGCATACAAGTTCACCATTGAATATGAGATCTGGTGCTAATATGAATATTTTCACGGAATATCCTTAATACGTCACTGGGATACAGATTTTACTTATACTACGCGTACGAATGCAAAGAATCCTTTGCATTTAAATTTCGTCCAATGAAGGAATCCCTGTCCGAATGGTTACTGGATATCACCAGAAAGTGTATGTTCTGTTCACAGGAAAAAAAACTCCATTTTGTGTAACGATAATGAAGCTGGGTGTTTTTTCTATTTAATCCAAGACCGGCGGAATCAGATTTTTCATTGAGTTGAGATCCTGACATATCAACCTCTCATAGTATTAGCAATATGCATAAAAATAGATTTATGGTTGATCAAAATGTGCTCCTGGGCTATTTCGGTATTTTTGAGGCATTAATCAAGAGGACATTCTTTTGACAAAAATGACTCCAAAATTAAACCAAAATTCTATTTTCACGCTAGTATCACACTATATATATTGAAATTAAAAGATTCGAAGAAGCAAGTATTAGTTATTATTTAAGGTGTTACAAGGAAAAATCATCCCGATAAATGCCTCGAAATGCCGAAAATAGACCAGGGAGCACAATATTTCCAACTATAAATCCATTTTTATTCAACTAGCAATTTTTTTGAAGATGGTATATAATCTTCAAGGGAAAGTCAGCTTTATTGCCGTCATATAGCAAGGATAATTTCCAATGTAAACGTCACATATCCTTTATTCTGGTGCTGAAATGTAATTATTGACACCGAATTTTGGAACGATGACTGCTTTTATTCAACCAGCCATTTCTCTATCACCAAACCTGTCTTTATCGCTAAACTATTCTCATTTTGCAAGACATTATTTCCAATATCAGAGCATTCAAGCGGTGCGAGGAATCTGATGAACGTATATCTCACATCTGAACCGCTCACATCATTCATTCATTCCTCATAGGGACATGTCATCAAAACTGACATCGACTTCCAGCCGGACAAAATTCCTGGCTCACAAAGCAATTTTGGTCACACAGCTCGGAGACAAAATGCCAACGAACCTGAAAAAATAGTGCTATTGATGGATCTGTTCCTTAACCACACAGCCTCTGGGAGATTTCTATATTTAATTCGACTTTCTGTCGTCGTCTTTCAAATGCTTGTTCTGAGAACACGGACTGCAAAGACGAAGTTCGAGCATCTGTGTCTATTGACCTACAGTCATAATAACATACGATACACATACAGGAGGCACTGTTGGAATAGTAGGCTAGTGGTAACGAGGTTTCGTCGAAGGACCAGGGTCACGTACGCTCGGGTTATTGGCATCTTTAAGCTGTTATACCCAGCAACTAGGGGATCAAATTAATCTTCTAATCAATATGTAAGAATCTAACAGTTGATAGGCTACCATCTATGTCTTCCAAATACCTCAATTAATCTTGCCCACAGACACTATACCCTGGCAGTATTGTGGAAACGAATCAATCTCTCGATATTTCTCAAAGGTGACAGGATGTATTGGCGGCTATCGCATATTCCTAATTATTTCATTCATTTGCCGGCGGTCCATTTATATGAAATATCTACTGTAACAAAATGTCCAAGAAAGCCATGAGACAATATGTACCGGATTTAACGTGTATCAAATAAAGAATGTAACGATCGCAATAAGATATGGAGTATTCTGTATAAAATGCCAAGACATCAAAATTTGCCTCGAAGTGACAAACGTTTGCAGGCTTTGCAGCTATTTAACATGTATGGGAGCCTAAAGTGTCTGAGCAAAAGGCAATCTCACTATATAGTGTAAAACTAATGAAGTTGAGAGAATTATCTTCTTCAACTTCTAAGTCAAAACGCTTCATTTGTGACTGATCAGTTAGTCAAAATAATCACATCAAGAATTGATGAACCGGAACACAAAAAACTGAATTCGCTTAAACCGAATGAAATAAATAATTGCCCGAATATCATCAAGTTAACATTCTTATCATATAACTTACCTTTTTGGATGAATCGAAGCAAAAGAAGTTCATGATAAAGGGTCTCGTGCAAGGGTCGAAATACGCTACACGAATCTGGCTGAAAAACTACACCATCGAGCTTCAGCTTCGTCAAAAATACTCCTGTTGATTTTACCAACTACCACAACATTATCGCACAAAATTTAAGATTCCTGGGAAACGGGTAAAACATTGCCTTTGGCCTATTCACATATTCCATTCAGGTAAATTAGCATCCATGACTGGTTAGTCACCCTAAGAGGTACTCATTCCCAGTTGACGCCAGCTTCAACTAACTGTCACTTGTTGTAGTAAAGCCACTTCCAAATGAAGGGGTTTTGTATTAAATCCTTATCATCCTCAAAGAAGTTGCTTTTGAAGCACTTGGCTG
This sequence comes from Hanleya hanleyi, assembly GCA_036873755.1. NCBI lineage: Eukaryota > Metazoa > Mollusca > Polyplacophora > Lepidopleurida > Hanleyidae > Hanleya > Hanleya hanleyi. The sequence continues at coordinate 38,610 of JAVTVY010023939.1, read as the reverse complement.
CCTTTCAACGCTTATTTTCAAATGATACACCGCGTAGACAGCCTCAGCAATTTGTGGAGATTTTCGCATTCTCACAAAGACTGCTCCTTATATCTTCGAAGCCACAGGGAGTATCCGCACTAGCTAACATTTCCAGCGGGATATGGCACATAAGATTGCGACTACAGCGGTGAAACTGGATTTATTGCCCTCTGTTTCCTACCATAAGGAAGAGCTGGCCAATTTCCTAGGCGCTATAAAACTGGTGGCGGTAACCAAGTCCAAGTCCCACATCACAGCATGTTCGCATAGAGACTACTCCCGAAGTGACTAGATTAGCATTATCTGGCACGAGCTATATGAAAGTCTTTAAGACAGCCCACTCCTAAGTCCTTGTTTGACGACGGCTTGCCAGCCATCAAACAGAGATGCTTATGGGTTGGCCTAATCACTCGGCGATCAATACCAGCCAGTCCTCGAAAATACCAACATTTCCTATCCGTCACAACTCATCATTCACGTGAAAGGGTTGGAGATTTAGGCAAGAAAACAGATCAGAAATTACAGCATTTCCTGCTCGTTCAAATCTACTCTCTGAAATTGGGGGCACTTACCCCTTCAAGACCCCACAATCAGTGAATTCATTCCAGTGCCATTTTCCCGACGTCTAAAGAGAAAACTCATTTTCGGCTCCATGTGCTACCGCCGAACGAAATTAGGTTCTCTACAAGCCACCGGTATGCACTGTGAATAAAGCTATCTCTCCTCTCTTCGTCGCCTTACAATAGACTTTTTCATTTCCTTTCTTGATATCTTTTGATCAGCATGGCGAAAAGTTCCGACGTCGTGTGAAGACCTCTTATCACCATCTCATGTACCCACGCGAGACGTGAGCTATATGGAACAAATACAGCATGGTTCTATCTTCTTACGCAACTTTAAGCAAAAGGTTGGTTTACTGGAGCGTCTACTTTCAATTCCATTAAGCTACAATACACGATTTTTGCAAAATAAATTTACGCTCCTTGTATGAAAAATGCTTTGCATTTCTATACTATAATAATTTGCACAATCATATCAAATGCAAACACGGATTAACAAGTGAAGAAATTTAAACAATAGCACAGTTCTTCCCGCCAAAACCCGAACGCCCGCACTGAACACACAATTGATCTCCACTTCTTACGCCATGATGTAAAGATGTAAATGTAGGAGAGTCTATATACATAACTATGATCTAATCACTTGCAACAAGAGCCTAGGATGAAGCCTATCGCCATAGTAAATATTAACATTATGCATCCAGGGTGCAATTCCACATTTTCATGAATAAAACATTCTACTGTGGCTCTGCTGCTGTCCATCGGGACTCGCAACTGGTTCCCCGAAAAACACTTTCCAAAAACATGCAGAATAAGCTTCTCAGGTGCAATAATCAGGTTCTGAATTATTGACTTGCTTGTGTATCTTTTTACCGGGACTTGGTTCGAGTTTTAGCCAGAGTTAATCCCTCGAGAGGCAGCTGGGATGAAATATGTTAAGGTCCGCGATTTTTTCGCTTAGATGACTCTTTCGTCCGAGGCAGTAAAATTCTGAATTTTGAAGATTACATCGTTCAAAATGCCTAGATCCTCCATTCTATACAATAATTATAATGAAAATAAAAACCATCGCTCCATATATATATTTTTTGTTTTCAGGTAACAAAGGAATACATTTTTGGTAATTTCAAATTATTCAGAAATCTGAATTACGTTTCGTTTCAGAATTTGCATCTAATACCGCTTAACACGGGGCTAGGGGCCGTATTAACCCATGTGCGTCAAGATCCCCATGGCGTTCATATGAACATCTTCAATCAAAGCGTGAATGAGATACATCATTCGCTAGATAACGAACTTACAACAAACTCGTATGATAAAAAAATGAATATTAATCAGCGATACGGATGTGATATTTTTGGAACATCATGATGTCTTACCGGTATTATTAGAAACTTGGATTAATTTGGAATTTGAACGTGGAAATTCTTTAATGGACGACGGCAGAATACTGAATGACAGATTAAACGTTTGTATCTGCATCTTCTTGGATTCTAAAACTGAGTTAACCAGTAATTTCAAACCATTATTATATGCACGACAAACACGGGATTACAACTGCTGGGATTCAGTCAGAGGTCATGTTACATCATCCATATATTGATATGCTCCTTTCAATTAAGGGTTTTGCTTTTACATATCCAGCGTCTAGATTGGTTTCCTTGAATCTAGATGGGTCATGCCAATACACCAATAAATCATCTATCGTACTGTTATTTGGCCTAGTTTCCCTTGGCGTACTTGCTTGTAGCAAACGCCAAGTCGTGATAGACATGAGCTTACTGAGCAAAGTGATATAGACATACATATTTGATCTACATGAGGGTTTGAAATTCAAACCAACTAACCGAGTACAAACTATGTTATTTTTTGCATGTCGAAAACATGTATATAAAGCATAGAGGAGAGAAAAATCTAGTAGAAAGATAGATAAATGACATTTCATCAAGTATCATAAATGGTTCGTCCTCGAGGTTTAATAAAAACGTGTTGCCTTCTTAGCAGCAGCGCGGGGCAGGAGAATAGGATGAAGTTCTCGTTGCTCGAGGTGAACAATATAGCAAAAGAAGCTTCGACAACATCCTTGAAGCTTCGCGGAACATCTCTGTTATTTGTCTTCGAGCGCGGACATGCACCAAGTGCGGCGAATACGGGAATTGTCGATGGGTATCTGACAAACAACCCCGTGTAATATCGCACACAGAATCCATTGATATCCTCAGTGTAAACACAATATCGGATATTGGAACCATGTGAGTTGATGTTTGGCCTTTCCATGAAATCACTCGAAGATTTAGTTTTCCCGAGGAAGCTTCAATTTTAAAGCCTCCAGGATATAGCTAATCATGGCCGAAAATCTCAGACGTGAGGCGCATATAATTTCTACGAGTCTGAACAGCTCAGTCGTAATCATGTGGTATTGTTTTGGGAACACTATTTATTCGAATTTACTATATAATAACAAAAATGATATGTTGAATAAAGAATTGCATAATGACAAAATAACCAAGCGCAAAAATATTCATTTTTAACATTTTTATTTGTTTGTTACCGATCCTTATAAAAAAAATACATGAACCCCGCTTGTGAAACGACCCTTCAAAGGACTTTTTTTTATTTACATTCCGCATTTCATATAGCCCTCAATTACGCAGTTGATTTCTAAAACAGAAAACAATGCACTGGAAATATATAAATCTCTATCGTATCCTAGCCAAGTTTGGCAATATCCACAGTATAGTAATATACATCGGCAACATATTATTGACTGTCATACACAGACGTGTGTATCCTTCAATTTGAAAACTCTGACAGTGGAATTATCAAGCGTCAGATCCGACATTCAATATTCAACCGTCGTCCATAAAAGAATTTCCGCGTCAACATTCGAAATACCTTGTCACCAATTTCAAATGTGTATAAAATAAGAAAAATAAAGACACACGATGGGTTTCCACAAGAGGGAAGCGTCTAACACCTTTTAATGAGGTCAACAACAGATGATGGTCTTTACATAAATCACAATCATTGACCATTATTCTATATCCAAATGAATTTCCAATTCGTTTTCCATGGTAAGTATCTCCGCACGATTTGATTATGTCTGTTCATTTGAACACCACGGAGATGTCAAACGGCCCATAGCCCCTGGTTAAGCGTAATTACACACAAGTGTCAATAATTTGTTATCATTCTGAAAATCACTGAACCCTGGTGACCTCTTTTCTTCTTCGACTTCTTGACCTCTCACATTCTAATTGTATACCATTTGATAACTAGATGAGAGGGAGATAGAGAATTAAGGTTTAATGTCGCGTTCAACAATATTTCAGCTATATAACTAGATGATCCTGACATGCAGACTCATCACAACACTCAAAAGTATTATAATGGTTCGTAAGAATACCCATGGAAATCTGTCAGAATACCGTTATATTTGCAAGATAAGATTCTGGTCACGAGCGCTGTGGTATTTGGTCAAGGCCACTGAGCTTCCATGAACATGAAGGTTTCTAAAGCTGACGTAAACATCAACCACGTACGTCAATAAATATTGTACACCGTGGTGATTAACCTTACATATATGTCTTTGTAGTTATATGAATAGAAGGACGTAAAGAACAACATGGCGTCTTGCTGTCTTCATTGAAATCGGTCTGCAGGAAACCATTCGGGTTTTTCATGTTCATATTATGCACGTTTAGAGATGTGGACGACGGCTGAACACTGCTTGTTGGATCTGACGCCTACGCGGGGAGTTGGCACTAGCCTGGTTTATGATGTTCGAGAGAGAATATCAACTTCAAATGCCGTGTTGCAGCAGTTAGAATCCAACGCTAAAAGAAGAAACCTTGCAAGTAAATTCAATCCTTTGAACAAACTAACCCAGGCAAACAAAACGAAAGTGGGACTCATATCGAAGGATTTGTAAAAACCGCCATATGACTTTAGAGTGTTGAGTGCAGAATGCGTGTAATTGCATAAATACAAACTGATGGAGTCTGGCATCAATGAAATCTGTATGGTGATGAAGCGGCTTGTTCAAACAGGCCGTCTTTGAAAATAAGAACGAAGCTCACCCAGGCGGAGTGACGCCTGACTACAATCAAGGCTATCTTACTTGGTGTTACGCTGCAAACTTGGTAATGTAATAACTATTGATCGACTCACAACAGACGCTTGACTTGGGCAAGAGTGCAATGGGGTTCATGTTCAAGTGCGGCAAGGTTCGTTTGCTTCTTTCGCCTTCCATTGATTTTTTCCTTTATAGGTCGTCAGACATGTGCCATACGTTTCAACGATTTGCTTTTTCGTTTGTACAGCAGTTATGAAAACATAGCTTTAATTCAATGAATACAAAATCTGTTTAGAAGAACAGCATATATGCTTGTAGATAGCACTGTACAGCTACAGAATATCATTGCACAGCGAGAAAGGGTCAAGGGAATCGACAAAACTGACTTGACATTCGAGATACTCGAAGCTGCAAAGATTATAAGTAAATCAGTATGACAAACCACTGTAGAAGACCAGTTACTCAAGACAAAAGGCGAAACCAAACACCTCAGGCATGACAAGAAATGAAAACCGTTCAGCTAAAAATCCATATGTTGGCGTATAAACGACACAACTTTGATGCGATAATTGTTTAGCATCAGAATAGGGACAGAATCCAATCCTAATACAGACGCCAATTAGGAATGTAATTTCGAGATTAAACCGTACTTTAATATTAAAACATATAAAACAAACAAGAAAAAACCTTGGAAGTTGGCAAGTAAAATGAATCCCCTGAACAAACGAACCGATGCAAACAAAACGAATGTGGGACTCCTATCTTGATTTATTCTGGGGTTTTGTAAATAAATGCCATATGAGTGTTGAATGCAGAATGCGTGTAATTGCTTAAATACAAACTGATGGAGTCTGGCATCAATGAAAACTGTATGGTGATGAAGCGGCTTGCTCAAACAGGCCGTCTTTGAAACTAAGAACGAAGCTCACTCAGACAGAGTGACGCCTGACTACAATCAAGGCTATCTTTCTGGAGTTACGCTGCAAACTTGGTAATGTAATAACTATTGATCGACTCAAAACAGACGCTTGACTTGGGCAAGAGTGCAATGAGGTTCATGTTCGAGTGAAGGAAGGTTCGTTTGCTTCTTTCGCCTTCCATTTATTTTTTTCCTTTTTAGGACGTCATACATGTGCCATACGTTTCAACGACTCTCTTTTTCCGTTTGCACAACAGTTATGAAAACATAACTTTAATTACATGAATACAAGCTCTGTTTAGAAGAACAGTATATATGCTAGCAGATTGCACTGTACAGCCACAGAAAATGATTGCACGGCGCGAAAGGGTCAGGAGAATCGACAAAACGGACTTGACACTCTACACACTCGAAGCTGCAAAGATTATAAGAAAATCAGTATGGCAAACCACTATAGAAGACCAGTTACTCAAGATAAAGGGCAAAACCAAACACCCCAGGCATGGCAAGAAATGAAAACCGTTCAGCTATAAAATCCCTAATATGTTGGCGTATAAACCTCTCAAATTAGGTTCGATAATCAGTTCAACATCAGAATTGGGACGGAATGCAACCCTAACACAGGTGCGATTAGAAAATGTAATTTAGGGATTAAACCATATTTTGATTGCATATATTCAAATATGTCCATCAGTACATATGACTGGATAGTGTTGGCATATATTGTAATATTTGTACATGTAGATTTCTAACCTGAAGAGAACATCTACACCCATATGTCAATACATATTATAGACCGCGGTTTTTATCCTTAAATATACGGCTTTGTTGATATGGGGATAGACGGACGCAAAGAACATCGTGATGTCTTTCTGTCTTCATTGGAATCGGCCTCACTCTTGCAGGAAAACATCTTGGGTGTTTTCATCTTCATATCATGTGAGTTTGAAGTTGTGGACGACGGCTGAATACTAAATGTTGAGTCTGGTGCCTACACGCGATGTAAGCACTAGCATGGATTTTGACGTTCAAGAAAGAATATCAACTTCAAATGCTGCGTTGTAGCAGTTGGAATCCAAGGCTCTTAGGCTGAAAGAAGAAACCTTAGCAGTTCGCAAGTAAATTGAATCCTTTGAACAAACGAACCGAGGCAAACAAAACGAAAGTGGGGCTCATATCGAGATTTATTCAAGGATTTGTAAAAAAAACTGCCATATGACTTTACAGTGTCGAGTGTAGAATGCGTGTAATTGCATAAATACAAACTGATGGAGTCTGGCATCAGTGAAATCTGTATGGTGATGAAGCGGCTTGTTCAAACAGGCCGTCCTTGAGAACAAGAACGAAGCTCACTCAGGCGGAGTGACGCCTGACTACAATGAAGGCTATCTTACTTGGTGTTACGCTGCAAACTTGATAATGTAATAACTATTGATCGACTCACAACAGACGCTTGACTTGGGCAAGAGTGCAATGGGGTTCGTGTTCAAGTGAGACAAGGTTCGTTTGCTTCTATCGCCTTCCATTGATTTGTTTCATTTATAGGTCGTCATACATGTGCCATACGTTTCAATGACTCCATTTTTTCGTTTGTACAACAGTTATAAAAACATAGCTTTAATTCAATGAATACAAGCACTGTTTACAAGAACAGCATATATGCCAGTAGATTGCACTGTACAGCCACAGAAAATGACTGCATAGCGAGAAAGGGTCAGGAAAATCGACAAAACGGACTTGACATTCTACATACTCGAAGCTGCAAAGATTATAAGAAAATCAGTATGGCAAACCGCTAAAGAAAACAGTTACTCAGACAAAAGGCAAAACCAAATACCTCAGGCATGACAAGGAATGAAACCGTTCAGCTATAACATCCCCAATTTGTTGGCGTATAAACGACATAGCTTTGGGGCGATAATTGTTCAGCGTCAGAATTGGGACAGAATGCAAACGTAAGACGCCAATTAGAAAATGTATTTGAGGGATTAAACCCTATTTTGATTACGTATATTCAAACGCTTGTCCATTATGTGTTAGGAAAGGCAGAATATCATTCAGGTGAAGAGATTATTTTAATCTCCCACCCGGACCTTGACGGCAGATATATAATCTATCTTTGTGTGCTTGCGTTTGTCTGTGTGGTCATATGACTTCTTGTCAGTATGCCGGGATCATTTTCCGCCACCCTTTTAATGTTGCGTTTAACGTTTTCCAGTTAACATGATGATTTGAAGTCTTCTATTGGTTCAATATACTCCAAATTTTGAATGAATATATAACTGAGGAATAGCTAAAATTGTATTGATTTTTAGGTAATTGGTTCAAAGGTCAAGGTCACAGCACCCCAAAACTGAACCTAGCTTGACTGGACTATATTCTTACATGGAGGTAGGACTCAAGCAGTGTTGTCTTTTCTATATACCATTTGTTTTTAGAGTTGTCTCCCCTGTGTCTCTAAACTGATGCGAAATAAAACCATTCATTTAGTAATTCAACAAAATTTTCCTGACGGGGGAAGTCCTTTTCATGAACTTAGCTCTTTAACATAAGAACAAACTTTTATATTAGCTCCCTTTGGGGTTTACTTTAACTCTTTCTTCGCATTTTTCTTCCTTCATGCATAATTTTCTCATCTGAAAGTCATCTATTTGAAGACAAATGTTGTTGTGTGGTGTTGTCTGATCATTGTCGAATCCAGCGGGGGATACTTGAGCTCACGGCTCTTGTTTTTACTTCCAATAATCGTAATCTCTGACTTGCAGACTATATATGAGCAATATGAAGATCTCTCTCGAAACCTCTAGACTAGCGCCGCTGTCGAAGATAGTTTTGTCGATTCTCCCAGACAGTATGGTGTAACAAAATACACACATGTAGGAGATAAACTCAATACATTGATAACCCGTAAGTCTTAAGACAATAATAAATGGTAAAAATAGACTCATCCCTTGAAATATTGATGAAGAGCACAGACATCCCAACACGTAGAGTACCGCAGTTTCTTTGGCCATGGGTCAAACCCGCACAAGACTCAAGGGCGATTTAGCTTAGTCGAGGTTTTTCATTCAACTACCTTTCGTGTATCTCCAAAAACATCGAAATGGAAACGACGCACAATCGATCAATAAAATCAATTCAAATTCAAATCAACACTTGCATTGATCAGATGTTCAATTAATATCTGAAAGCAAATGTGTTCAGGGAACTGAAAATGTATCGCGCCGAAATTGCGATTGCGAGTGAGAAAAAGCATAGATAGCCTAAAATATTCACCTGATCAAGCTTCACGAACAACAAAAGGTAAAACTGAGACCAACTAGCTGAAATACGAACACTTGTGGAGAGAATATTTATTGCCCTTTCCCACAATGTACAAAACGCCTTACCTCAGCCGAACAACTATCGCTGGATTCCTCGTGTATCGAGTGTTCTGGGGACAATTGGACAGTCTTAGACCCTATACCATTTTCTTTCTCCTGTAGAACATAGACGTTCCAGCATTCTGTTAGTACCCACATGAAGATATATCATCTGAAAGTTCATTGACGATTTTGCTTTGCTCCAGAGCAGTTCCACGGAGCCAGAAAGATAGTGTAGTCCCATGATTGATGTTGCGGGTTACACCATAAAAAAGTTATATTGAAATGGTGTTGACCGACCAAAACTGGTGTTGAGGCCTGATCAATACCAAATAAAGGTGTGGACCGAAACCAAAAAAGGGTGTTGGGGACATTTGGTGTAGGCCCTTACCTCAATACCATTTATCAATTCTTTTTTGGTATTAATCAACACCATATTTCTTGCGGTGCATTTTGGTTTCCATCAGAAGTATCTATATTATCTTGTATTTTGCAAAAGTGGTATATTTCACTCATAAACATGACTTGATATTATAAAATAAATGGTTTCAAAATTAATTTCGAAGTGAAATGTATAGCCATAATTTAAGATACAGTGCCATGTGAATCGTACAAGAACAAAGAATGCAACCATTGAACAAAGACGACCATCACCACAAAGGACATAACATAGACAGTGAAGAATACACATCAAACCATGCATGCTCTGTTGCTTATTTCCTATCAAACGCCTCTTGATACACATATATCCTTCAACAATATACTTTCCAACAGAAAACTAAAATTCTCTATTTGGAATAGAAACCACCATATACAACAACACTACAAGAATAATACAGCCGATACAACCCTTGAATTGATGCAGCTTACCACCAAACAAAACAAAACAGATACATGTAACAACGAAACGACGAGGTGCGTGAGATTACAAAAACCATCAAATGTGCATATCAATGAAGACTTAATACAGGAAATAAAACCCAAAAACAAAAATCTGAAACAAGGAAGATTCGTGCTGAATAAGAGTACAGTTGATTGGTACCATTTCGAGCTGTCGAAGTTTTTCCCTCTGTCTTTGTTTGTTGCGCCATCTTTCTATCTCAGCTCTTTCCTCCAGAATGGACGTATTAGTTTTATTCGGATAAGTGGTATCTGTGATCTGACGTGGTGAGACATGCGAAGGTACATTAAATGATACGTTAAGTTCTGTAACACTGGCTAGGTTCATTATTTCGCAAATGAAATTTAAAGTGATCGTAAACCATCAAGTAAAGTTTCCATCAAACGAAAGACCATTACAAACAGTGTGTGAAAATATTTATTGTAACTTTTTACGATTTTATTAAACAAGAGTAAACTGCAAATAAAGCATGGTATTCTATGGTGGTCTGTTGCAATCATATCTAGGTCCAGTGACGTCACACTGCCTAAATACATATATGTCAAACTGTGTATCCACTTTCCAATGCTTGATTCAAGCTTAAGGTATGTATACTTTGAGTTTCAACACAGACTCGCGGTTCCAATGTGCATGTTTCACCAAAATCGGGAAAATTAAATGCAAGATTCAAACTGACTTGACACTTATGAGTTACCATCTCCCAGATTTTGGTGAAACATGCACATTCAAACAGTGAGTCTGTGCTGAAACTCAACGTATACACACCTTAAGCTTGAATCAAGACATATGGAAAGTGCATAGAAAGTTTGAAATATATGTATTTAGGCAGTGTGACGTCACTGGACCTAGATATGATTGCAATGTTCAGACCACCATAAAATACCATACTTTATTTGCAGTTTACTCTGTGTAACATGGCAGTGTGACTAACGTCACAGGACCGACGAAATAGGGTTTGATATAATTTAAGTGTGTACTCGAGAGATGACTTGGGGGCCCTGTGTGCTACCATGAGAGAATTTATATAGCATCTCTAAATTGACAGTGGGAACTATTAACTTTTCCAGATGTCATCGCTGGTGAGTCGTTAGCATAGCAACTATTATCGCCCTCAGTTTCTATTACCATGGGCACTGATCAGCCCAGCAGTACAGCACGAGGTGTTGGGAGGAGAGTCCGAGAGAGCGGGGCACCCCCCCCCCCCCCCCTCTTCTCGGCATTAGGAGATTTTTTTCAAATTAGCGTAGGGAATGGTGCTCTGTCAGAGCAGTTGAGAAGTAAATGTTTCAAGTCCCAAAATAAGACCGGAAACTGGAAAAGAAACACAAATTTGAAGTGAGAACGGTCAAGATCAGAGATTTGTTAGAATGCAAGAATCAAAAGAGAGCCATTCTCCATGGATATATTTATTTGGCATTCAACTTCAAGGTACCTCATCTGAAGAGAGTACATAGTAATAATCAATGAACAATAAAGCACACACGAAAAAAATAAACAACTGGTTATAGGTTACTGAATTTAAAACACAACGATGATCTTATTATTGATCTCTTCAGTAATAACAGATAATAGGGTCATTGTTGTGTTTAAATTTAGTAATTTCTCTCATAAAATCCAGTAATTTTTTATTTCTTTTTGAGGTAGAACATTTTTTAACTAATGACTGAACTGAAGAAATTATGCAATGTTGTATAGGCTGGATATATAAAACGTGCAGTATAATATGCCTTCAACGGAATTCCAAGACCAGCAAATGAGTGAAAACGGATACCATCGGAATGTGTGTCAACATTACAGTGAGGCTAAAAATAGATTACTTCAGAATCTCCAGTTTAATACTAGATTCAAGTGTACTGTTCAACTAGCCATATTATAGATATCTCATAGCACATGTAGATCTAATAGACTGATTACGACGTACGAGCGAGCGCACACATGCATGTGTGCTTTTAATATAGATATAATTAAAATATATTTTGGAAGCTGACGTCTTAGAACAACAACAACGACCACCGAAAGCCAACAAATACCCTGACGCTTCTGTGAGAAGAAGTTTTTCAAAGTTGCTTGGCGCTTCTGACAATGATTTATAAAATACATGTACATGTAAAGTGATACTCGTGGCTCGGTAAAACTTCGCAGCAGACGAAATAACAACCTCCATTCTCCGATAAAATGATTTGCTTCCTTCATGCATCGTGGCATATACAGCTCGGGAAGCGTGGCGTGGACTATTAGGGAAAACATGGCGGAGCTACCTGGAAACGTATAATGCCGACATATTTTGGCAAGTACCATTAAAGTTACTGATATTTTCGAGTGCTGGGCGCATAATTTTTTTTTTTTTTTGCTTTAGTGCTGGGCGGCCGAAGTTAGTCCCAGGCGCTTAAAAGTCACAGTGAAGCGTACAGTCAAGGGTTCCCGATGGGCATGACAGTGCACTCGAGTCATCAATAAATAATAAAAAATTAATTATAAATTAAATTTTCATCAGAATTCGATCAGCTCAGAACTTGCTGGTAACAATGCCCTAATGCACGTTCATGCCAAAAATCAAGGTTCTAATGTTAACGGTTCTCCTTATTTTGCCGACGAAAGGATTCGGATAGACTGACTGACTCACTCACTCACTCATTACCGGACAATTTGCGATCTGTAGCCTACTTCGTAGGAATAAAATCGTAAAAAAACATACAATAAATATTTTCCGACACTGTTCGCAATGGTCTTTCATTTGATGGAAACTTTACTTGAGAGTTTACGATCACTTTAAAGAACGTACAAAGCAACGATGAAAAACGTGTTTTGTTGGTGAGATCAAATCATGCAATGTAGTGTGTGTGTGAGATAAATGGGCATACGTGTTATGAAGATCTTTATTTTGCGACACAGAACTTTGATACACATATATATATATAGCAGATACACCAGATCATCTTTAGAATATCCCGATTGTACAATATTCAATGGGTGAGTTTTATTAAACACACTCAAGCACAAGATACTGTATTTTTTAATATAGAAAGTGGAAATTCAATATTTACATATTACTTTGGAGATAACACTTTTCTAATAAACACGAATATCCGTGCTTTTCGATACTTCCTCCGGGAATGGAACCAACTTCAGATATTGCATTCAGTACTCATCATCCATTACGAATTTCTGCGACACTCCTCCTAGTAAAGCTCTTTACTACTCTGTCACCAGGATTCCTCTGAGATAAATATAGCTCTGTTGAATGTTAGTGAATAGAAACCTCATTCTAAAGAACGTAAGCTCGATTCCCATACCAGGATCTTTCAGATCAACACCGTCATTATTGCGTTAAAAAGTGTTATCTCAAAAATAATGCATTAATAACATGAAATTTACCGAGGACTTCTAGTAAAATATTATTGCTTACCTCAAATGGGGGTGGTGCGCTGCTGTATTCAGGCTCGTCTCGTTTTCCCACAGTTTGTTCAGAGACTGGTACTCTTGAAGGGGGTGACGTGTAATGTAATGACTCCGACTCTCTATTTCGTGGTGTTTCAGGATGCGTAATCACTACATCGGAGATAGGCTGTACAATTTTACGGTATTTTACAGGTATTGGTGCTGGTGTCCTCGCGTCTGATAAATCTATCCTGCCCATCTTCGCCACATTAGCGAATGCTTTTGGACTGTCTTGCATAAATCGGTCCTGCTGTAAGAAGAAAATAAATTCAAGTTAATTCTAGATAATAAATGTGTTCAGTTGAATTTTTTGTAGAAATCAGTTTAATAATATCAACCATGTCAAACTTTACATGTATAATATATAATAATACAATGGAATTATCCGTTTACCTGTTCTCTCTTGCAAAATTTGGTCTATGTTAGTTAATACCTGTTTGAATTTTTTGGATCTCGTAGTGTCATATGAAATGGTCCCTTCAATAATTGAAATTATGCGTGGACGACGGATGTTCATTTAATAACGCCTATACTCAACATAAAGATTCAAACAGAACAACTCACATTGAGTTACTTTCGTCAGATTATTCAAGCATGACTTACGACGGATCCGCGAGGCCCGCCCACCTAATCAATGTATGTCAAAACGAAGGTTCAACATGTCACCAAGCTTTCCATTTTAGTTCGTAATATCCACCTTAAAATAATAACTCGCTTCGTTATACCCACCTTGAAATAATAGTTTGCTTCTAGCATTGGCTAGACTTCTTAACATTAACTTTTCTCTAGACAGGAGACCTACCTCCATGCTGTTGTTGTTGTAACTGTTGATTAATCTGTGTGTAGAGCTGGTTTCTGAAGGTGGGCTGTGGTACAGGTCAGTGGAGTCGCCCTGTAGTTTATTCTTTCTGGGTACAGGCTGAGGAGGAGCTGTTGGATGGAGTATCACGCTTCGTTCCCCTATACTAAGCGAATCTTCATCGTAAACAGATGGGCGGAAACTGAAACGGGAACGAATCAAACATTTGATCATGATTATTGGTGAAACAGTATAAAGTGTAAGTGATATTATGGCGCAATATTTATTTGTTTGCAGGCATGCGGAAGCGATCAGAGACATAGATTTGAAAGACGGTAATACGTAACTTGATTTCATGTTAACCATACCATGCCTAGTGGGGGCATTATGCTCTATCTTCGAAACGACAACAATTCAGAGCTGACACCCAATGACTTTATAGCCTATTATACTGGGGCCATTCTGACTCTATTTACATACTTCTCCGAACAGATGACCATGGGTAAATTCAAAATGGCGGTTGCGAGGGTGTGCCTGAAAAGTTGCGTTTTCGTCGTTTGTCTTAAATATGTATCACTTTTTACTCAAAAAGTGACCAAATTATTTTATTTCACATCAGAGAAATAGCATAAATGGAAAAAAATCAAGAAAATGTATTTTGGAATATGACGACAACGTGACGTCATCATATCGGTCATCTTGGATTTTATTACATTTTCTAAAAATATTTAGCGGGGGTGCTCCCCAGGCTTTTTCATGAACAGATTTATTATCACTCGTTCTGAGGTTTTTTTCAATAAATGCGCTATAAACTTGTTACCACAATTGGTTATTTTAATATCAGAGGAGTGTGATGAGGTGTACAGATATAGAATAGGGCAATGAGGTGAGTGTACAATTGGTAGATTATCGCCCTGAAAAATTTGCAATGAAACTAGTTTTACCTAGCATACCTATCTTGAAAAATGACAATTGTCTTACTATCGATCTGACGGACAGAATCTGCTAATGGAGTAGCGGTATTTTATTGGTTGAATTGCATTACGTTAACATATTCCTCGTTTTTAACCATTGTTTAGAATACCGTTTCTCATGGAGCGTTTGTCACGGAAAAAATAAAAGCGAGATTCGCGCTCCAACCACGCTTAAATGGATCAAATTTATTGTGACCTCTAAGGTAGACCTACATATCGTGACACGTGCAAGCCGTCTGAATAAATAATTGATATAGACGATGAATACTGGCCCATGCACGCAGTTCAATGGCAAAAAAGGAGGCCATAATTCCAAACCATATACAACATGTTGTACTCGACCGACCGAATTTCCATGGAACACAATGAATGCCACAACAGAAAAAGGCACATACATGAGGATCGAAAATAAACACTGAAATACATATTGCCATAAACACGTAACTTGAGCTGATCACTAAAGAGCACACAAGATCGCTGAACAAACGAAAGCTCTCTCGCCCTCTCTCATGTACTCAACGTTATGCAGTGTTTCAGTCTTTTTAATAATAACTTAAGACTCGATACACGCGTTCTACGTTCCGTAGAATGCGACCGAGCTGTATATATTCATATATCGAGTGTATACCTGTCTCAACTGATAACGTCCTACTTTGCAGACTAACATGTCGAATTGTTCTGTACATAGCAGTCGATAGATCCGACATTCATATATTCAGCCGTCGGCCACAATTGAAATTTCGCGTCAATCGAAAGACTTCATCATGCGACAGTAAGCATTCAAATGTGTGTGAAATAAAAATAAAAACAAGATGCTTTCCTACAAGATGTCAGCAAGACATCAAGATATTCTTTACATAAAATCTCTTTATCCACATAAGTTTTCATATCGTTTTCTAGAGCATATTATCTCAGTCTTTGATTGATTGTGACTGTTCATTTGAACTCCATGGAGATGTAAAACACATGTATGCTAATCAGTGAATTAGTCGTCATGAAAATGAAACGAAATATTATAAAGTATTATAAAATAAAATACGTCTATGTGAAATTACTATTTTAGGTTAATATGAATGAATCAAGATTTTCCTGATTAGTGCTAATGTGAAAGGAAATGTATTTCACTTACTATCTTTTGAACCACTGTTTTCGTAACATTACATGAAACGGGGAAAGTAGTAGGCCTGGTCCCTTCAATGCAATCACTGAGAGTCAGTCCGGGTGTAGGACTGAGATTTCTTTCGTATCGGCATATTCCGACCATTTTGTGGTTCTCACTTCCGCGCGTCCCGACTAAATGAAACCGCAAAGATATACTAACACGCCATTCTGTGGTAACTGATATCGAATAATGGAAACCCGGCAGAACTGGTTTCTTTTCCTTCCACCATTGAGCGATATTCGATACACTGGCACGTATACCTCCACGGACAATTAACCTGGCGGTATCGACAGTGTATATTGGCACTGAAACGTATATAGGTGTATGCATATACGGTGCGAACCGAAGGCCAAAATGTTAAAATCTACTCACCAAATACCGCTGTAAATGACCTTCTCTCCTGCATTACAGTTTAATCCAATTTACTGTTAATCTGTAACCCAATTATTTCCAATCAAGCTTGCGCGACAAATACAGGTTAAGGACGACTGTCCGATGGTCGCTCCCGTCGTCAGGTAAACAACACGCATAGAGATAGCGCCTGTCGCAATGACCTATATATCAGGCCGAGGCTCTGTGGAATTCCCTCCGCGCTATTATCGAGTCACTGGGATACCCCTACAAATCACACTGTAGTTTCAAGCAGAATCATCATGGAAGGCTTTTCTTTAAACTGAACTGCACTGGATTTGTTAGGATATTGTTGAAGACTGCCACACGCCAGCCAGAGAATTAATTAAGCAATGGATTATTTCGAAAGCATGTATATTGAACTGTGACATTTTTTCACAAGGAATTATTAAATCTCGGTTTTCAAGCAGGCGTATGTCGATTGAATATCTACGCTATATACGCATTGCACAAGGTGTTATAGAAAACCGTGTATACTCATTCGACTGCCGCAAATTGTGGCACAATACCCTTTATTACGTAAGTGGCAGGACTGAACCAGATCAATGTATTTTGACGAAGCTGATCACGTTCAGGGTCGCAGTTTGGCCTCTCGTGTCTGCTGCATATTGTTTGAATCCAAACTATGGCATGGTTCAATGAATTCATGAATCAACCCTTACTTGCTATCCATTGTGTCGCTTTTCTTTCGCCAATACATAACACTCAGTAGCTCAAATTAGGTGTTGATATGTCAGAAGTGCGGTTGTAATATCTTTTCATTGCAAAACTACGGACGCACAATATCTAATCGTAACTGTGACGTCCGACAAGCTATAATTAATCTAGTTTGATCTAGTTTGATCTCGATATTTTGCGTTTCGAGAAAAATCCCTACCGTGCAGAAGCTTCAGAAATGTTCCCATGTCGACAATTGTCGATGTGACTGCCTTGATAAAGCGGCGTGTTTCGTCATGTCAAATGCGAATTTTCTCACCCGTAAGATGATTTACATAAACAATTATCACGGTCCCCATTTCGAATTAGAACTCGTGCAAGCCGGAACAATAATCTGAGTTGAGCGAACCATTTACAATGATACTGGTTATCCGGTATTCCCTGGTATATTCCCAAGATGACCAAATGCGGATGTACATGAAGCCGTAATTTTCCGTACGTTCTGTTGAAAATCGTGAACTTCTGATATATTGCCAGACTAACCCATATCTCTTGCCAGACCGTAGTCTACGACGCGTAGGTCTATAGTAAGTCCGTTAATGAACCACATCCATCCGTAGTGGCTCATCGATGATCGATAGTCTCTGGTATATATCATTTTGGCCCGATCTGATATTGGCTATAAATCAGCTCAATATTACCGTCAGATAAATGATTAGATTGATGGATGTAAACATCTATGATCAGTAATTACTCTGCAATATTGGGGACGTTCCAACAGACCCGAAATAAACTATATTTCAGACGGGTCGCGTCCGACACTATTTTAAATAATTATACTATGGCATTTTCTCACCGACATTTTGCGATACATGTACTTTCTTTTGGAAAGCATGAGTGATATACCAAGAACGAATAATTACGCATCTATATACCACAAAAACACATATGTCAAGAACCTGTTCATGATTTGTATGCATTCTAGTATATAAATCTTTCAATTCTGTATAAAGTAGCTGCAATTTCTTGTAGCTCTTTTATAATGCTAAAGATGAAGTCGCAAACCTAAGGACAATGTGCTGTTAATAACGAAGACACATAATTGCATCAGTCAGAACCAAACGTTACATAACAGTTGATTACCTACTCCTGGATAGGAGATATTCCAATATTCTTGTGCTGTAATTGACAGCAAATTAAACGATCTGCGCCAAAAAGTCAAATTTGGCATTCACGATCATCAATTACATACGATTTTTGTGACCACCTTCCACCATTTCTCAAATTCCACAATGTAAAATGCCTTTCCCTTCAGTGCAGTAGATTCTGCAATGATCATGTCCCCATCAGTGTATCGTGTCCGTCCATGTTAAATTATGCTTAGAAGCCATACAAGATATATTTACTTTTGAGACTTACATCACCTCATTCGGTTTATAACTCTTGCTAGCCAGACCAATAATTTTAATCGATCAGAACGATTTGTATGAGCACTGCTTATTACCAATACCTGCTATTCTCTATTATATTCCACAGTTGGTCGAGCGTCAGTTTGTGAAACCGTAATATTCGGCACCTTGCATACTCGAGCTGTATCTTCAGACTTCCCCTATTTGCTTCCAGACGGCAATACGATTATTGGTTGGCCCGTCAATCCATTTCCTCCACAATTGGGTCATATATGATAGATAGTCTCTGGTATATATCATTTTGAACCAATCTGATATTGACTATATATCAGTCGAGTATTACCACCAGATGAATGGATGAGCTGACGTATGTAAACATCTATCTGTAATTACTGTGTGAAATTGATGGGAATACAGTCAAAGTTCAAGCAGACGCCTGTAGCCACAAAATATGATCCGGCTCAGTCGAGTCCAAGATATTTTCGAATACATTTCCTATGGCATTTCCCATTTGAGGAAGTAAATCAACCCAATTAAAGTCGATTGCTGGCATTAGCGCGAAGCCTAAATGCAACGCATTGTCGAAATGAAGATACTTTCATATCTTCATGTTGAGTTAATAAGACTCGCATTCTAAGCGCAACACCAACGACAATAGCAACAGGCCCAATGTCAAAACGATAATTATCATTTCGGGACTTGCACAATGCAGGGTTCTGACGTCCCCCGCTAGGATCGCCGTTGTCTCTCTTTTCGTTTTATCCATCTTCTCTTGCCTGTTTGACGGCGTTATTTTAGCCTGCATACAGTCATTACTGACAGATTTAGTCCAATAGAAATGTGACAGCACATCTTTGATGGTTTTTCAAATGATGATTTGTCAGCATTCCTGAAAACTATATCTATAATTGCAACAGAGACTCCAAGCTTTTCTCTCCAGAATTCTCTACTGGAAGATTTGTGTATTTTAGCAAAAAATTGCGGTAATTAAACACCAGACAGTGACAGCCACGCTGTACAACTCGTTTTGCTTTGGTGCGTAGCGGGAGACGACGGAAACCTGTATAGTGCAAGGTCAAATTTGGCCTCTCGTTTATGCTCCCTATTGTTGCAATTCAATCTATTGGATCATCCAATGATTTCATGAATTAACACTTGTTTGCTATCTATATTGTGTCGCATTTCTATCGCCAATATACCAAACACCGAGCAGATCTAATTAGGTATTGATATATCTAAAAGTGTGGTAGTAATATCTTTTCACTATATAAATACGGACGAACTATATATAATCGTAACTGTAACGAGGCGCTATAATTAATCCAGTTTGATTTCGGTAATCACGAATTTTACAGATGAAAGTTTCAAAATTTAGCGCAGTAGGAAAATATCAAGACAATTCCGTTCTGAGAAGAATACCTCTTGCGTAGAAGCTATAGAAATGTTCGCGTGTCGATAATTGTCAATGTGATTATTGAAAAAGCGGCGTGTCTAGTCATGCTAAACTCTTGTTTTCCCACCCGTACGAGGATTTACATAAATAATTATCACGTCTCCTATTTCGGATTAGAACTCGTGCAAACCGGAACAATAATCTGAGTTGAGGGGACCATTTGTAAGAATGCTGGTTACTGTCAATATCCGTTATTTCCTAGTATATTCCCAATATGACCAAATACGGATGTATACGAACCCGTAATTTTCCGTACGTTCTGCTAAAACACGTGCTTGAGCGAACTTCTGATATATTGCCAGACTAACCCATATTTCATTCCAGACGATAGTCTACGACGCGTACGTCTATAGTAGATCCGTTGATGAACTACATCTATTCGCAGTTGGCTCATCGATGATCGATAGTCTCTGGTATATATCATTTTGGCCCGATCTTATATTGGCTATAAATCAGGCCAATATTACCGCCAGATGAATGACTGGATTGATGGGTATGATCAGTAAGTACTCTGCAATATTAGGGACGTTCCAACAGACCCGAAATAAACTATATTTCAGACGGGTCGCGTCCAACACTATTGTAAATAATTATACTATGGCATTTTCTCACCGAAGATTGAGATACACATGTACTTTCCTTTGGAAAGCATGAGTGATATACCAAGGACGAATTATTATGCATCTATATACCACTAAAACACATATATCAAGAACCTGTTCATGATTTGTGTGCAGTCCTCGTATATAAATTTTTCAATTCTGTATAAAGTAGCAGCAATTTCTTGTTGCTCTTTTATAATGCTAAAGATGAAGTCGCAAAACTTAGAAGAATGTACTGTTAATAACGAAGATACATAATTGCATCAACCAGAACCTCTTTCTAAAAACGCAACATAACAGTTAGACTTATGGCAACGCCTCATTCGGTTTAGAACTCCTGCTAGCCAGACCAATAATCTTCATCGACCAGAACCATTTGTAAGGGCACTGCTTATTGCCAATAGCCGCTATTCTCTATTATATTCCATAGATGACCAAATGAAACCGTAATATTCGGCACCTTGCATACTCGAGCTGTATCTTCAGACTTCTCTATTTGCTTTCAGACGGCAATAGGAGTATTGGTTGGCCCGTTAATGCATTACCTCCACAGTTGGGTCATATATGATCGATAGTCTCTGGTATATATCATTTTGAACCAATCTGATATTGACTATAAATCAGTCGAGTATTACCACCAGATGAATGGATGAGCTGACGAATGTAAACATCTATCTGTAATTACTGTGTGAAATTGATGGGAATACAGTCAGAGTTCAAGCAGACACATAGCCACAAACTATATTCCGGCTCAGTCGAGTCCAAGATATTTTCGATTACATTTCCTATGGCATTTCCCATTTGAAGAAGTAAATTAACCCGATTAAAGTCGATTGCTGGCATTAGCGCGAAGCCTGAATGCAATGCATTAATTGTCAAAACGAAGATAATTTCATACCTTCATATTGCATTAATAAGACTCGCTTTCTAAGCGCAACAAAAATGACAATAGCAACAATTACAACACATATACGTATCAAGCACGTGTTTTAGCAGTCCAATGTCATAACGATAATTATCATTTCGGGACTTGCACAGTGCAGGGTTGTGACCTCCCCGTTAGGATCGCCGTTGTTTCTCTTCCCGTTTTATCCAGCTTCTCTCGTCTGTTAGAAGGCCCCAGCCTGCATACAATCACTACCGACAAATTTAGTGTCATAGAAATGTGACAGCACATCTTTGATGGTTTTTTAAACGCTGATTTGTCAGCATTCCTGAAAACTATGATATCTATAATTGCAAGAGAGACTCCAAGCTTTTCTCTCCAGAAATTCTCTCGGTAAATTTGTTTATTTTAGCAAAACAAAATTACGGATAAATTAAACACCAGACAACGACAGCCACGCTGTCAACTCGTTTTGCTTCGGAGCAAGGTCAAATTTAGCCTCTCGTTTGTGTTCTCTGTTCTTGAAATTCCAACTATGGCATGATCCAATGATTTCATGAATTAACACTTACTTGCTACCCATTTTGTCGCATTTCTATCGCTAATATACCGAACGCAGAGTGGATCAAATTAGGTGTTCATATGTCTAAAAGTCTTGTGGTAATATCTTTTCATTACATAAATACGGACGCACTATATCTAATCGCAACTGCTACAACACGTTATAATTAAGCTAGTTTGATATTCGATAATCACGAATTTTACAGATAAAAGTTTCGAAATTTTACGCAGTAGGAAAATACCAAGATTCAATTCCGTTCTGAGAAGAATACCTCTTGCGTAGAAGCTATAGAAATGTTTGTGTGTCGATAATTGTCAATGTGACTTTTGATAAAGCGGCGGGTCTGGTCATGCTAACTCTTTTTTCCTCGCCCGTAAGAGGATTTACATATATAATTATCACGGCTCCCATTTCGGATTAGAACTCGTGCAAGCCGGAACAATAATCTGAGTTGAGCGGACCATTTGTAAGGATACTGGTTACTGTCAATATCCGTTATTCCTTAGTATATCCCCAAGATGACCAAATACGGATGTATATGAAAACCTAATTTTCCGTACTTTCTGCTAAAACTCGTGCTTGAGCGAACTTCTAATATATTGCCAGACTAACCCCTATTTCATTCCAGACCATAGTCTAATACGCGTAGGTCTATAGTAGGTCCGTTAATGAACTACATCCATCCGCAGTTGGCTCATCGATGATCGATAGTCTCTGGTATATATCATTTTGGCCCGATCTGATATTGACTATAAATCAGCTCAATATTACCGTCAGATAAATGATTAGATTGATGGATGTAAACATCTATGATCAGTAATTACTCTGCAAAATTGGGGACGTTCAAACAGACTCAAAGCCACAAGCTATATTCCAGATGGATCGCGTCCAAGATTATTTTATTTACATATACGATGGCATTTTCTTATCGAAGAAGCGACGAATACATGTAGTTTGAGCCGATTATCAGATCTGAGTTTTACGTGTACTTTCTTGTGAAAAGCATGAGTGATATATCAAGAACGGTTTATTAGGCATTCTTTTATATTACAAAAACACCAATGTACAGACCCTGTTCGTGATTTGTATGCAGTCATCGTATATACATCTTTCAGTTCTGTATAACTTAGAGGCATTTTCTTGTGGCTCTTCTACAATGCTAAAGAAGTCGCAAACCGAACGACAATGTGCTGTTATAAATGGAGATACCGTCATAATTGCATCAATCATACTCTCTCTAAAAAACGCAACATAACTTTTGAGTACCAATTATTCAGAGATGTACAAAAGCATTTTCCTCCTATGCATGAGATATTCCAACGCCCATGTGGCTGTAATTGACAGCAAAGTAAACGATTAGCACAAACAAGCCAAATGTGGCATTCAGGATCATCAATTATATGGGATTCTAGTGGTCCACCATTTCTCAAAGTCCACGATATAAAATGCATTCCCCTTCAGTGCAGTAGGTTCTGCAATGATCATGTTCCCATCAGTGTATCGTGTTCGTCCATGTTAGATTAGGCTTAGAAGACATACAAGTGATATTTACTTTTGAGACTTTAGGACAACCCCTCATTCGGTACAGAACTTGTGCTAGCCAGACCAATAATCTCCATCGATCAGAACCATATGTAAGGGCACTGCTTATTGCCAATAGCCGCTATTCCCTATTATATTCCACAGTTGACCAAACACCGATTTAATGAAACCGTAATATTCGGTACGTTGCAAACTCCAATCACATGTGTCTTCAGACTTCCCCTTTTTCTTCTAGACCACAATACGAGTATTGGTTGGCCCGTTAATGCATTATCTTCACAGTTGGGTCATATATGATCGATAGTCTCTGGTATATATCATTTTGAACCAATCTGACATTGACTATAAATCAGTCGACTGTTACAACCAGATGAATGGATGGGCTGAGGAATGTAACATCTATCAGTAATTACTGTGTGAAATTGATGGGAATACAGTCAAAGTTCAAGCAGACGCCTGTAGTCACATATTCTGGGTCAGTCTAGTCCAAGATATTTGCGAGTACATATATTATGGCACGTTCCACTCGAAGGAGTAAATAACACAATTACAACCCGTTGCTGGTTTCAGTTGGAAGCCTAAATGCAATGCATTGTCGGAAAAAAGCTACTGTCATATACTCATATTGCATTAATAAAACTCGCTTTCTAAGCGCGAGATAAACGACAGTACCAACAAGTCTATTGTCATAACGATAATTTCGGGACTATGTTATCTACAAGTGCAGGAGAGGCTTCTTGTGAGGTTCCGAGGGAAGCTATCCTGTAGAGTCATATGGTTGCTTTTTAGTCGCCAGACGTCGTCAATTTATTACCTGTATATTGTATATTACGGGATTCTGCTGGAGGACTGTTAGTCCAAGAGGCCCACCCTCCGCACATGTCATTCGACAAATAAATGTACGTTTATTATTTTGGTGGGAAATTTAAGCCGTACGACGTCGGGCATTATATGTGTTGTAATTACAGGTTAGTTTTTGTGGGTATTCTTGCATTTTAATAGGTTTACTCCATGTTGAGGCGTTTACTCCATCAGACGTCCACGATGCTCATCTATTGACATCAGATGAGTTATTTGTTTGAGCTGATCTGTCATCATACCTAGCGACCTAGCCTATCTAGGGGCCGTGTGGATACTTCATAATCTACACATGAGACGGCTGAGATGCTAAGGCTACGTCCGAGAATCCACTGTATTCTCTGATCTGAATGTGAGATGCCGAGAGAAACTTTCCTTTAGTTGCCACTTCTTGCATATCGCTCCAGTTCAAGCTTCACTCTCCAGAGTGGAATTGCTCCACCTTGCAAACTATTTGACCGGAGGACACCGGGTTGGTGGTGTTGGCTCGACTGTGTTCACACGTCCCGATTGAACTTAAATGAGCCCAAACAGCTGATCATGGAGGCGAATTGGGATATCCATAGTCTTTCTCACTCAGGATTTTAACCTGTGATGTCCCATGAGGCGCTTATAAAGCCGTACCAAAAAAAGTATGGTCAAACTCGAGACAGTGTGAGGCACGCTGTCAATCCGTTTAGCTTTAGCGTAGCAGGAGACGGCAGACCCCTGTAATGTGAAAGTCCCAAGATAACGTATCAAGATAATGGCAACTTGTTTTAATTCAAAAAAATGTAAAGGAGATTTTTGCAATGTTACTGTGCCTGTAATTAACCGTATGAACGTCTTAAAGATGAGGCGTGTCTTACCATGTTAAACTTTGCTTATATGTCGTATAGATCTAATCGGAATTTACACTATGAATAAAGTGTGTCTCCAGTTCGGGTTAGAACTTCCGCTTCCCGAATAATCATCGAGCGGGACAATTTGTAAGCATACTACTCATTATCAATAGCCGTTGTTCTCGAGATATTCTCACGCTGGCCAAATGCAGATCTAAGGAAACCGTAATATTCAGTATTTCCCCCATCAAAAACTCGTGCTCGAGTGAACTTCTGATATATGGCCTGAATCACCCTTATCTCATTCCAGACGGCGGACTGGATCGGGTATACAACTCCACTGTTAGGTCATCTCTGATCGATAGGCTCCGGTATATATCATACTGGACCGATCAGATATTGCCTATAAATCATCCCAATATTACCACCACATGAATTGGTTAATGTGTATCCATGATTAGTAATTACTCCGTGAGAAAGTAATGGGAGTACATTAAACGTCCAAGTAAAGACTTCTTGCAGTCACAACATAAAGCCATATCCCCAATGTCCAGTATTTTTTGTAGTACATGTATCATGGCATTTTCAACTTGATGTGAGAAGAGGGAACTGAATCCGATTAGAGACAATTACTAAGTTTAAGATACAATCCGTGGGTGCATATAAGTAAATCGCATGGTTAATGTAGCTATTGAAAATATAAATACATATATCACTGTAAATCTATTCTTGATTTTAGAGAGTTTGTTTCCTTCACGCGGATGCCATGTGCGCCACACATTACTCTCTAAAAAACTTGAGTGAACTGTTCCACTCAAGTTTGAGTGAAATGTACCTGTTCACTGAAAACTTCACTCAACTTGAGTGGGATCAATTTCCGAATACATTTAACTCAAGTTGAGTGAAAAGTAACTCAAATTGAGTGAAAATCTCACTCAAGTATTGAATGGGATCAATTTCCACTCTTACTGGAGTGAAATTTCGCTTAACTTTTTTTAGAGAGTATTACACCAAGCCTCCCCCACAAACGCACCCGCGCATCATACCTTCCACCCCCCCCCCCCCCCAGCACATCCGATCAGATATTTAATATTCAGCCGTCGTCCATAAAAAGAATTTCCGCGTCAATAATCGAAAGATCTGGAAGTTGGCACTAATTTTAAATGTGTAAAAAAAACAAACAATGGGACAATAATGAAAGATGAGTCCTTCACAACAAATAGATTGCACCTCATTTGTAAATGCTTGTCCCACACTTGATGCCCATCGTGTCAACGACTGACAGATGAATGTCCGATCTGTCGACCGTTTCACGTTTCACGCGTCTTCCTCATACGGCGACGTTGGTGCCGTCGATTGGTCGCAAAGAACGCCAGGAACGTTTGAAACATCACGAACTCCCCTCGATTTACTCCCGAGAATTATTGCAGGGTGCCCATAAATCGAAAGCAATCTATTTCTTCACAAAGTAACCAATTGCGTATAATGGGGTAATAACTTATGATAAATCACTGCCGGTTTTCCGGTTGAAAGAGTAGAGTTTTAATAAACTACAGAGCGTATGGAATATTTCAGAATCTTCTGTGCATGGAGAAGATATCATTTTTTTCTTTTCAGACAGTTTATAATGAAGACGGTACTGGGACAGGCAACACTTCTGAATGTGATTCATCAATAGATGTTGCGATTTATGATCAAAATACCGAGACACAATTGAAGAGCCTTCAATTTTGCACTACATATCATTTTAACCTGAGAATTATGGTGACCATTGACCAGGAGGCCGGACCTCTGTATAATGGATTTCCAGTGAGCAGCTCCCCATGCAGAAGGGTTACAATTTCTTTGGCATAGTACTGTAATTCAAAACACGCGAGACCTCGTCATGCTGAAAGAGTCTATATGAAATGAAATACTAGAACCAAAATCCAAACATGTATTCCGAGATGCTGTTGTTGCACTACATATAATTTTAACCTGGGAATTATGGTGACCACAACAGTTCAACTGCAGATGTTTGATTTTTGCAGAAATAGTAGTTTAGATTCCGCAGAAAAGACAACTGTGTAATTGTCTTTGATAAGCAGGCATTACACAAATAAGCTTCAATAAACACAGCGTCCTTTGACCTATTGACCTCAAAATCAATAGGCTGAGAGCTATTCCACAGTTATATCTAGATTTAAAATTTTTAATGAACTGAACCACACGCACAGCGATTCTATTTCCCTGTCCGGGGTCTGGCAGGGGATAATAAAGCCCTTATTAACTTGTTGCTATGGTAACCATTAGTTTGTATAACTCTATGAACAATTCATAATACAACTTGGAAAGCTCTGAATATTCCGGCATATATTTATGCTCACATTTGTACTTGGTGACATCACAAAATTCCAATTGCATTGATCTAGTCCCTGAATATCAGATTTAGATCGCTGTAGTACTTCTGTATTTTCCTAGCTTTATCAAATTTTTTCTATAAAAATGGAGCGATATGCAAGAGGTGGGAAAAATTGACGTCTGGCGACTAAAAAGCAACCATATGACTCTACAGGAAAGTATTGACACCTAACATTCAGACGCGAGAATACGGTGGATTCTCGGACGTAGCCTTAGTATCTCAGCCGCGCTTTTATTGCAGATGTTCTTGTGGAGACTATGAAGTATAATACCTAAATGACTCCTTTGATATTGTTAGGTGTATTTGATTTAATTTCCCACTCAAGGTATTGTTTGGGGGACTCCGTATGCTTGCTTAGACCATTAAACCAGGCATTACATATTGATGGGGCTGGTGTACCATGAGTGCTTTTCTTAGGGCCTACCTATCAGGCTGGTAAATAGAAGTTCTAATAATTTAGTTCAGCTGAAATCAGCAATTCAGCGCAGTTATTAATCAAATCCAGTCCTATCAAATTAGAATATTTGATGGAATTTCTGGACGCCAGGCCTGTTAGACATAAAATAACCTAGGCTCTAGTTTGGATGTTCCAGCTAGTATGATTACAGTGTTTCGACTCTCTGAAAGGGGTTCTCTCAATGCCCCCTGCACATTTTGCGTGAAAACATACTGAGAAGCTGTGTAAATAAGTTGATATTGTTTTCTACGATAAATTACATCAAATTTTTTTTTCAAACACAAAGATGTGATAAAAAAAACGTATTGGAGCCGTAACCTCTGACCCTTCGACTACATTTGCTACGATTGCTCGCTATGAACAATAGTAACCAGATTCTGACGTCATGGGTCAGCGGGTCACGGCATTCGCCG
Organism: Hanleya hanleyi; assembly: GCA_036873755.1. Taxonomy (NCBI): domain Eukaryota; kingdom Metazoa; phylum Mollusca; class Polyplacophora; order Lepidopleurida; family Hanleyidae; genus Hanleya; species Hanleya hanleyi. The sequence goes on along the minus strand of JAVTVY010023939.1, from coordinate 9,927 downwards.
TTTCCAAACAGTTGTGACAATGAAGGGTTTCAAGTTCGTTTTGTTTTTAACTTCTACCATTCCCAGAAACACCAGACCGCTATTAAAAGTCAGATATAACCTCATACAACAGTTTAGCATCAAAACAGTACGGGTGTGGGACCAGTTGGTAGAACCTTGGACCAGTTGGTAGAGCCTTCTACATCGACATAGTCTGATACCATTCGAAAAGTTATTAGCGAATTTATCCAAATACAAAACGGAGCATTGGAGCGTAGTGGAAACGATCATTGTTTAACGCTGTCAAGATAAATAGACTGCATAGTAAATAAACGAATGTAGAATGCCCCCGATTAATTTCCCGACTGATTAAATAAATTTGGTTCTATATACACGCTCATCGGATACGTCAAAATTATATATGAGCCACATCAAATACATCAACTGAAAACCAGATTAGTACAGGGTGTCGGTCATGAATGCGGCAAAATTATCCACGAGTACATCAACTGGAAACTAGATACGCGAAATAATCTCCCGAATGTCCGTCCTAACCAATGTTTATGGGATAGCTATTTGCATTTTGGCATTATAACCAGAGCGGGTACAAGGAGACCACGCTGGCAAACTTACAAAAGAGAATCGATTTTTCTTGTGCCAGATAATCTCGAAAACTATTCCGAGACGATGAAGAACATGGTTAGCAAGCGTTAGGGTGAACATACAGTAATTATGGTTTATTTATGGGCTCAAATTTGGCGTGGAAATCAGGAATCATTGAAGGTAGACCGCTGGTGACTTGGACTTTGCATTGCAGTCATTTTCTATGCTTTTATACTTTTTTTCAAGTAGGTTATCTCACTTTCCTAGGTTAAGAGATGGGGATTTCCTTCAAAAGTCTTCTAACCGAGAATCCTGTGCAGCGACATGCATCAAATTTGAGAAATGTTTGACAGACATTGTGATCAGCTTCAAATAGTTAGTGCACAATAACCCATATTACACAATTGTCAATGTCAAAAAGTTAAATATATTATTTACACCAGCGGTCTACTTTAAGGGACATGTGAATAAATACCGGTTGGTTACTTCTCGAGAAGGAAGTCTGCAGAACTACATGTGAAATTATGAAGATTGAAGCTTGAATACAGATTACCATGGATCATCCATGAATCTCTTCTAAAAAATAGATAACATGATGTTCATAAACTTTTGAAACTGGCGAATTTCTTGACTACCCCGAACACAGTTAGATGTAGTTATAGTAGACTGTAATTGAATGGATTTGACAAAGCGGTTTTTCAAGACCCTCACACTAGACCGACGCAAGGGAATGAGCCGCAATCAAGTCGGTAGATTGGCCGTGGCAAGCAGCCATCTGATGGGGTCCCTGATTGCGCTGACCACTGGGACTTCCCAACTCATTTGTTGTAGCAATCTGTAATTGAATCTGTTTCGTGTTGTCACTGAAGGAAGAATGGGTCGATTAAAGAGTTCTAACGAACAGAACGAAAAGTCAAGCGGGAACAATTACCGCCACTATAGTCATTTCGGCTATCGATTCGAGCAAATCGGTTTATCGTCCTCGAAATTTTTCCGCCGTAGTTCGCATTAAAATGTCCTCTCAACGTAAGTGTGGTCTAAGAAATGTCCAAAATGATCGATATGTGGCGGTAAAATGTCGAGTTAAAACGTAGACTTGACTTGTCTTTAATCTACTTCAACTACCAGTGATCGATATTTCCGTTATAATGGGTAAGTCAACTTCTAAGACATCAGGAGGAATTCCAGAATAATGGTTTCAATAGTGTGACCCAATACGAGCGTTTAGTCTGTCATTCATCATTCAGCCGTCGTCCATTAAAGAACGCGTCATTAATGCAAAGACCTAATTCATATAACAGCATTAGCACCAACTTCAATAAACACAAAATTATATTCATTAGAATGGTCTAGTTTCCTGTAAACAGTTTTCAATGATGCCGGCAAGACAACATGATGTTCCAAAAAATATCAAATCCGTATCGTTGATCAGTATTCTCAATCCATATGCTTTTCGTTAAATCCGTTATCTAGAGTAGGGTGTATCTCAGTCACGCTTTGATTGTGTCTGTTCACAAAGCACCATGAGGATCTTGAAGCACATGGGTTCATACGGCCCATTGACCCGGGTTAAGCGGAATTAGACACACGTTACGAAACTTAACGCCATAATTTGCGCTCGTATTTCGCTATCAGCATGCGATATGTATCGCCAAATTTTGATAAACTTTGAGATGAGGCGCTTGGTGGTATTGCCCTGTTTTATAAGTTTCTGCAATAATGTTTTGTTACATTGATTAAAATCGTCACATTAACACAGGATCTAGCAAATGCTACCAGGCAAGATATGTATACGCCATATGCATGTCCCACTCCAAAACAAATCCCTGAACACTACGAAGTATAATTGTCCTGTGATGGTTTCCACACTTTGCACGAAGCAATCGTTCAAGCCTGAAGTGAGGAACTCCTCGTGCCGTATGCGAGCACGATAAAAATGAGAAATATGCATAGAAAGAAAGTACGGTAAATAGCATGCACGAAACGATGTTATTGGCAAGATATCGCATGACATGTCATACTGTGCTAACCCTATTTAATTCTTAGATCATGTCGCAGAGAAAAAGAGCATTACAATTTTGAGATAGAGGTATTATAGTAATCGTCTACTTTGTTTCTTGTAAAAAATCAACAGTTAGCTTCGCATACATTTCAGGTTTGCAGCATGTATAACAAACTTAAATCTAGCAAATCACACCCCTTTATCGCCGTATACAATTTATTGACCTTTCATCACGAGAACACTAATATATTATGATGTTAACCTATGCACTCGAGCCCCAACACATGAAACCTGTTCTGTTCATCTTAGAACAACCTCCCTATAATCCTATCCAAAGTGCCTAATGGAATTTAGGTTTTAAGTTTTAGCAGGATGTGGAAGTCTATTGGAGTACCGTCTTGGCTGACCTCGAAATAGTTGACATTTAATGAGGGGTCAACTAATCTATAACTGATCAAAGCGTAATCCACGTAAGTCCTGGGAACATCACCTAGAATCCACATAAGTCCTGGAAACATGACCTAGAATCCACATAAGTCCTTGGAACATGACCTAGAATCCACATAAGTCCTGGGAACATGACCTAGAATCCACGTAAGTCCTGGGAACATAACCGAGAATCCAGATAAGTCCTGGGAACATGACCTAGACAGTCTTCAGAACAATGAATGATACCGGTACATTAGTGACAACAGTGACCTAAATATGTAAAACAATAGCAGCGCACTTCCATTCCATGTAGTGTAATCACACGCATTAACCCGCAGAGATAGAATATAATGGCCCGTCAGCTTCAGAGAGCCCATTTTTTAAAGATATTTCGCTGTTCTGTTGTTAACATGTACATGTATATGCAAATATGGTCGAAAGAAAATCATGCCGAAGCCCGCTCCTAACCCTTTACAGACAAGAAACTGTTCGCTTCGGATAACCTCGGGCAGTGACACCCTGTAGGTATATTATTCCAACTTCACTGGATTGGAAGGAAACTACCGATAATACAGATATGACATGTAATAATAACTCATGTCCATGCATGGACTGGTGGAAAAGATCAAAGAAACGGGGGTGGCGTATATTTAACGATGCACAATCACGTTTAGAACAGAAAGCGCTGACTATATCATCGGTGGACCATTGGTGCAGCACAGGGGTAGAGTCATGTCAAAGGTTTTTAGAGCGCTGCATCAAGATATGAATATTTGCCAGACTCTATTAGGTTACGCGAAGGAGAGAAAGTTATCGAGCGACTACTTTGGAAGATCTTTTTAGTCGGGTGAGGGAGGACTGCATCTTAGGTTATTTGAGAAAAATCGATTTGTTGCATAAGTTTTTATGTGTGTATGTTTTAATGTGTTGGATTACTGAGTTATTGGCTTGAGTACTTAGATTTTTGTTTCATCGTCGCTATATAGCTGAAATATTGCTGAACGGAACATTAAACCTCTCTCTCTCTCTCTCTCTCTACATGAACAAGGTGGTATAAGGTCTGATAAAATTGCATAGGATGAGAGTGGACCATTGTGGTGTGGATGTTTCTCAAGTGCATGCCCGTGATGCCTTTGACATCAGATGAATTCCGTAAGCATGGAGGTAGGCGATACCAAAATTCAGATGTATGGGTTGGGCAGGGATTATGTCCCAATAGTGACCTGTCACTCATCTCTGCCCGCAGTCACTCAGTAATGTCATCTACCTAACCATCATTTGGCAAAATGTAGCTCTTATCAGCCGAAAGCATGTACTCACACCGATGTGAGTTTGAAGGGACGAGCTTTGGATTTCTCGAAAAAAAATATATCGTTGTAGTATTAAGATGAAAATTTATTCAATAATTCATCATGGGCTCGCTCGTTTCTCCCTAAAATGATTCAAATCTGCTCCGGGGAACGAATTCTGCTCAGTCAGGGTGATAATGGAGTGGAGGATCTTCGTTTCCATGCGCATATGGAGCAATAGCATTGTGATTTGTTGAAAATTTCAGACACTTCGAAAATTTTCAGAAATTTCAGTGTTCAGACACCTTCAAACGACAATTTTTTTTAAAAAATGTCTGCTATTTCACAGAACAAAACCATTCATGCGTTTTAGTCGCGGTTCGATAGAGGGACAAGGCATGATCAAGAAGTTGGCATTTTCGATTCAACAATTGGAAAGATCAAAGTGCTCTTGAGGTCAAAGATTATGCTTGTGGTATACCCCCAAAATCCATCCGTACTGACTTTCAACAAACTGGCAAACGTGTAAATTACAAGCATCTGACCCGTCATTCATAACTCAGCCGTCGTCCATTAAAGAATATACGCGTCCATAATCCAAAGACCCATTCCATATTCTACACCCCCTACATCCGACCGTCACTAGCCGGTGAAAGTGTGGTCACCCGGGTGGGGCAATTTTCGCAAAAATGGCGAGGTGATGTCATCAATTTGGATTTGTTTCACATGTCTTGTGAGGTTATGCATGGGCAATATTAATGGATATTCATTCATGGGGAATAACAGTCGTCATTTTAATCGTTCGGTTACGTAGCAGAACGCATTGTACTTAAAGATATATTACGAACACGGAGAACGATGTTGTTTTCGAGCGAAGTTTTGTTTTAAAGTTGTTCGTATCACTAATAACTGACACTAATCGGTACAGATTATCATGCGTAATTATTCCTTATCCAATGCTCTTTGTATGTCACCCAAACTTCAATGAATTTAATTCGCGTAAGTACTGATATTATTGGAAAATGTCACACCATATGCATCTATCCAGGCTACGGTGAACAGCATCAAGAAAAGTGCGTAGCATGCTCGTTCTGTTCACCGTAGCCTGGATAGACGCACACGGTGTGACTTTTTAATTAATATCAATGCTTACGCCAATTAAATCCATCGAAGTTTGGGTGACATACAACAGCATCGCTCCGCCGGTTCGTACGATATCTTCAAGTACAAGGCGTTCTGATAGGTAACCGAACGATTGAAATGAGGACTGTTATTTCCCATGAATAAATATTCATTAATATTGCCCATAACCTCAGAAGAAATGTGAAAGAAATCCAATTTCTAACACCATCTCACTTGTGTTTCGAAACTAGCCTCACCCGATGACCGTCGTTTCACTGGCTGGCGACGGTCGGATGTAGGGGGCGTTCTATATAACAGTATTAGCACCAAATTCAAAAGACAATCATAGTATACATAAACATAGGATAGTTTTCTGCAAGAGGAAAGCGGTCAACAGTTTTCAATGATGCCGGCAAGACATCATGATGTTCCAAAAATATCAAATCTGTATCGCTGATCAGTATTCTTCACCCATAATAGTCGTTGTAAAGTCGTCATCTAGAGAATGATGTATCTCAGTCACGCTTTGATTGTGGCTGTTCATATGAGCATCATGAGGATCTTGAAGTACATGGGTTCATACGGCCCCATGCCCCGGGTTAAGCGGAAATAAACACAAGTTACGAAACGTAACGCCATAGATCTTGAGCGCTACGCTCGTATTTTGCTATAAGCATGTGATATGTATCGCCAAATTTCAGAAACTTTGAGTGGAGGCGCTTGGTGGTATAGCCCTGTTTTGTAAGTTTCTGCAACAATGTTTTGTGACGTTGATTAAGATCGTCCTATTTAACACAGGATCTAGTAAATGCTACTATGCGAGATATGTATATGCCATATACAGGTCCCACTGGAATATTACTGTCCAGAAAGGGATAGTTTACGATGTCGAAATTGTAATCTTCTCTTTTGTCATAAATTCGACGAGAGAGAAGGGCCGCTCCATTTTTATAGCGATATAGGCATAAATATGATGTGCCTGTAGGGCTATCTGTAGTTTCCTTTAAATTCAGTGAAGGTGGATATTTATCATTCACTGCGTCATTTATATAGCGATTATCCACAGCGAGAAGATCATCTATATAGCGTTTGGTGAATGAGAAGAAACGGGCTTTGAATGGATCGGTTTTTGAAAGCGCCTGCATATAGTCATATTCATAAGAGAACAGATATAGATGATATAGAAGCTTTATAGATGAACCATTCAAGAATATTCCGCACCCTCACCCTGATTCCCCATCCTCAACCACTTCTGAACATTGGACTGGAAAGGCCCAATATATCTGTTATACCGATACTATTTTCTTAGAAATCATGGTAACCCACTGTTTTTGTTACATACTTAACGAGAATTATATGTCTTTAGTATAGTATTATATAGCGAAAAGGGGGGAATTGACCTGAAGAAGTTTGCTTTAATGACCTTTAAGCAAGAACAAAAGTGAAATTTCCCTATGTATTCTGTGGTGTGGCGATTCGATGATACACACATATTTGTCTGCCAAATTTTCAATACGTGTATGGTGACCCCCCAGGGTTTTCATTTATTTTCTTCTAGTAGCCTGATGAATAAATAATGAAATTAAAAACTCAATCTATGGAAATAAACGTCTTCTACTTCCTTAGATTCCAGAACAAGTTTCACGATGAAGTGGCATACGAAGTTCACAGCATAGAAACGATGGGAGGGTAATCTAGTACAGGAAATGAGATGTGTGCATTGTGGATGTATGGATGTATATACAGAATAAGAGATATTTTTTTCGTTAAGTTACTTTGAGGAATAGGATCATCTCGAGCGTATCAAGGGGAACAACTCTGAGAGAATATCTTTACTGGCATAAAAAGGGAAATAAACTGAACTGGACTCCGTTCACGGAACTCTCCCATTTTTGTAACTATTCGTGAATGTGAATATTTTATCTAAACGGTAGTCCGTTCTCGATAATATACTCCAAGTTTGTTTGTAATGTATTTTCAAGTAAAAAGTATGATCTGGAAGAAGTATGAGTAAATAACTACATATTTCGCGGTGACACACTCTTTTGTTGGACATGAGGCCCAAGCCAAATTATATATTACACATATGTATATTATGATATCATCATCGCTCTTAGATATTTGTATCTCATTCCGCTCAAGTCGGTGCTAGGGGCCGTGCGCTCATTCCATCCAAGATGTCCACATAAACATCTATAACAATAAAACAAATCATCACAGGGATGAATTTGGGTTCTTGTGATGTTTTAGAAATATGCGGTCAGTAGTACATTTGCATGTGGGGTCGTACGGCTTCTTGTCAATACACCGGCATTTTTCCATCACCCGTGCTATGTTGCGTTTAATTAAATGTATATATTCAGCATACCTGTGTGTGCCATGATCGGAGTCCGGGTAAGGTATGAATCTCTCAAATGACGAGGACCTGGAGCATGTGGAGAGACTAGGCGCAGATCCCATCAATATCGGGTCATATATCGCTACAACTGGCTCATCTACCTCCACAGCCAAAGGTGTTCTTTTCTTTGTTAGCGTCAAGGTACCGTTCGGCGTTGCTTTCCATGACATGGATTTTTCCACGATATCCCCGCTTTCTATATCTACGTCAAGATTGTGGTCGCCTAATGTATCAGTCTCCTGGGAAAGCAAATACATATATATCACACTAAGTCACAGTGCAGGCTACATCAGAAGAACATTTTATGCATGGCCATTTTTGTAATTCGACTGTAAATACCAGCAACGCTCCTCTTAAAATTGAACTAGCGTTCAATATTTAAATGAAAACTTGTGTTGGCGTAATCAAGCAATATCTAAATAGAAACTTGTATTAGCGCTATCAAGCAATATTTAAAAAAAAACTTGTATTCACGTTACCAAGCAATATTTAAAACGAAAATTGTATTCACGTGATTAAGTTATGTTGAACTAGAAACTTGTATTCGCGTTGTCAAGCAATAGTTAAATGGAGAAGTCGTATCCATGAAAACGTTCTCCTAGTTTAGTATTCACATAAATTTCACTCGAAATAGTTTACATTGTGTACACATCAAAACGGTGCACACCAGCGATAACCAACAATGATCGATGCAATAATCCCCACCACTAAGGAGAAGAAAAATGGGGAATTATATTCAGAAATGAAACGATAAAGTTGTGACATTTATATGATTCGCTCATTTACATGAGAAATGGCAATTAGATAAAACTGTAGAGTAATGCGCTCAGTCCTAGCTGTGCTTCACCTAATGTTCCTGAGTTATACCAAGTCGATTTTGAAATTATTGTATAGCGATATATAGGAATAGTAGAACAGCCATCAGAAGAAAACAGTTGGAAAGCGTACATCTACTAAATATAGGGCATATTTTGCCCATGTTCAGAAAACTTAGCAGCGAACACAACTGAAATGTGATCCGTACCAGTTTGTCACATGGACGGACACATAGACTTGAGTGATAGAAGGGAAAACCAACAAAGGGACATAAAGGGAGGTCAGTATCGAAATATGGTCCGGGCAAGTTTCTCACATCGAAAGACAGACTACCTGAGTGACAGAAGGGATAGCAGACCTACCGATGTAAAAGTAGGCCAGTGCAAAAGCAACTGAGATCACTTACACGGAGGTAGAAGTAGGCCCGAGCACACATGCTACATAGAGGGTGTAATCAGGCTTCAAAATCTTAGCAGCGAAAGCAACACACAATTAAGTTTGGCCGGACGGTCAGACGCACTAACATACGGAAAGACAGAAAGACGGACAGGAGGAGGGGCAAAGTGATTGCTAAAGGGGGCATAATTAGGTGGTGTGTGTGACTTGCCGGCTGGAGGTGGTTCTCTACAGATACTCCGGCTCCCTCCACCATTCAAACTGGATATCATCATGTGAACGACATGTTCTTGAATGTGGCATTAAACCAAACTCCCCCGCCGTTCCCGTGTATTTTAATCCAAATAAACACCTTCAAAATACATGGTAACGAAATATATCATATTATATGAGATCCTGACCTTTGTGCCGTAGATGGCATCAGCTGTATCTCTGTTTCTGTAGTAGAATATCAGGAATATCATCACAAAGAATATCACGAGAACAGAAGGAATGACCACGGCCAATATGATCACCAAGGTGTTGTCTGGTTCTTCTGGGACAGGTGGGGCCAGGACAGAGGTGATCGGCTCTAAAACCTGTGAGAGAAACATACAGTTAGCATCAAGTAGGTTGGAATATATAAACGTATATAGACGATATATTAAAGATGAGATATGTCAAATTATATGGAACAAAAGGGGCATGCCATCCGCTGAGTTTATCATATATTTATCACAATGACAAATTCTGATTATTGTATTGATCAACTTAATCACATGACGATAAAATAGTATTTGCAACATCGTCTTACGTTAAGACTAGTTTCTGGATATATATTGCAGGTGATCATAGAAATCCGTGGTTGGACCGATGTGCATTATGATTACATAACCTTAAATGCCTCCATTTTT